>RJWM01012076.1:0-57872 GCA_004363535.1 Dasyprocta punctata | reverse complement strand
GAAAATTCCTGAGGCATGAAAATGTAGCCTCTGAAAGGGAAAAGTAAAAGACTCTGGTGCTTCATCAATGAGTTCCAGATAAAATCAGCAGTGTATAATATCATAATAAATGCTTTTGCATGTGCATGTACAATATAACTTAGCCTTATTCATAACTGAGCCTCTGTGAAGTGAAATTATTTTGAATAACATATGGAAAGCATACTGCAAACATTCAGGCAGCAACTAAAATCAAAAGCTAGGAAAAGTAATTTACTTACAGTGGAGGTTATAACCTAAGTTTATTGTATTCGATTCATTTTTCTTTAAGATATTTTTAACAATAGAAAATGTTTTTATGTCCCATGTAGCCACACAGTTGTATAGTTCCCCCTTAGCTATACAGTAATGACTATTTTTCTGATGACTTTCATGCTGTTAAGTGGACCATTAGTACTTGACTTGTGCTATTGCATAACATCTTAACAGTGACAAACAAACAAACTTGCAAATCAACACAGCATCATACTGCCTGCACTATTAATTCTCTTTACATTCTCTATATTCATTTACATTTAAGTTCAATGAAGCGAAACTGTTAATACTGTTGGGTTTTCCTACGCATATTTTATTTCACAATTAATATGTGATAATGTGAACAGTCACCAAACTAACCTTCAATTTTTATAAAAATGAAGAACTAAATAAAGACCCAAATATATACTCCATAGCTTTGTATTAAGATTGTTTAGTCCAGCAAGCTAATTCTAGTTAGAAAATTAAACTATTAAAGATAGAATAAGAAGTTCAGGTCTAATGCAGGCCTACTGTCTATGACCTATATAGAATGTATTCTACTGACAGCCTCAGATGATGTGCCTTCCGAATCAGTGTTTCCTCAGGTGTGTACTGCTCATTACAAGGGGACAGGAAGTAGGGATGAACGGCTCACTGAACAACAACAGAGAACACTTGGGAAAAACACAATTTAAAGCACAGGCCCTTTTCACAAAGCAGGGATAACAAACCTCCCATAAGGGAATAAATGATCTATCCATCTATTGAATTGTTAAAATTTACAACAAGGATAAAATGATTTCTTATACAGACAGTCTTAAATACATATGCTTTCCTGTACTTCACAGATTTGTAAGACATTTCACAGATAAGAAACTCTACAAAGCATGCATGATAACAAATAAACTATTCACAATTAAAACATTCAAACTATTATTTGTTGCATTTTTTTAAGAGCATGGTATCTTTAAAAAATCAGGAGAGGGCCTGGGATTTAGCTCGTGGTCTAAGTGCCTGCCTGGCAAGTGGGAGGTTGTGAGTTCGATCCCCACTACCATTAAAACAAACAAACAAACAAACAAACAAAAAAAAAACCAGTAGGAAAGCTAAGGTTTTTGTTTCGTGTAATTCTTTTTTTCCTTTTTGCTGCTTCATAATCTACTGAACAAGGGGGAAAAAAGCACATTAGAAATTTTAGTAAACACCATCTATGGATGTACTGCTTGCATATCCTCACCCTTAGCACCGCAGCTCCCTCCAGCCTGGCTTCTGCCTTCAGCAGTACTTTGATAACTCATGGTCATCAGTGCCAAGAAAGTAAAGCCTGTGCCAGGGACTAGCAGAACGCAATCGGTATGCAACATAGAATTGACTGGAGTTGCTGTTCCAACACCTTGGCTCCCTCACTGTTGACTGGGAAAACAGGCGGACACGTTCTCCACCTCTCCCAGGACCGCCTCGCAGAGTCCAGCTTTGACTGCTCACCACACTGAGCAGGTAACACAAGCTATCCTCACCTCCTTGACTAAGCCTCTTACTCCTCGCTCACATTTCCTTCAACTGCAGTATGAGCTACTTTCAACTGCAGTATGAGCTACTTTCAACTGAATCAGGGTTTGGCTCTGTTTTGGAAGAAACTGAAACAGAGACAGGAATATAGTCAACTGCTGTGAGTACTCACTGAGGCCAGCCCTCTCTGGCTGACTGCTCTTTCTGTCTCTCCCGTCCAGGCTACTCGCACCCGATGTCTCCAGCTTCTGCCTACTCCACCCACCCCCTCAGTTCCCCAGGACCTCTTGCTAACCTGAGGCAGGAAGCCAGCCTGGTACAGGGCCTAGCTTTGGCTGATACAGCCTCCCCTCCTTATCCTAGCATACTACTGTCTGCCTGGTGAGGTGCTAGCATGGGTACAGAAATAAACATTCTCAGCCTTGAGAAAGAAAAAGAGGAAAAAAAAAAAAAGACAACAACTAGTGTCAGATTTTATGTCACAAAAACAGCCAAGTCAGAATATGAGTGTTAGAGTCATAGATTCATTTTACAGAAGACTAACTCCTCCAAAATAACACATCTGGTAAGGGGCAGAGGTTGGATAAGAGTTTGGTATTGTTTTCCTTCCATTTCTTTCTGCCTACAGATTTCAGGGACAAAGGCATTAAAATGTCTCTGAGATCCTGAGTCCTCACTGCCTTTACTTAGTAACTGTGCAACCATATTAAATATCACACATCAGCTTGTGTTTATTAAGACACATTTGCAACTGTACTTACAGAAAACATTCAATATAGACAGTCTAAATAAACATTAACTTGTAAGTCAGCATGGTTCTAAACACTGGTTATTTCATTTCTTAAACTCTTATTTTTGGAAAAACAAAATTATCCTTTGCATATATATTCTAGAAAAGATATTTTCTTGGCTGCAAAATATCTAAGAAGACAAACTGGTATCTAAGTTTCTCTGAATATCTAAACAGAATTTCACATTTTCAACAATCTGACATTTTGGACGAGACTATTTCTCGGTTGTCTGTGCACTGGTTGTTTCTGGGATGTTCAGCAGCAGCCTGGCCGCTATTACTGAACACCAGGAGTGGAGAACTCAGTTACAACCACCCAAAGTGCACTCAGCCACTACCCGATGTTCCTTGGGGACGGGGGAATCATGCAGGGATAAGAATTTTACAGGCCAAACATCCTTTTCACTGCATTTTATAAAATATATCCAATCCATAAGGGCAGTGAAATTTAGCATTAAAACAAAAATTATATCAATCTTGAAATTTTTACTAATGAGGAAATATTAAATCCTCATAACCTTGATCTAATACCAGTATTTCAGGATTGCAAAGTTACCAACCACGGAAAAATAACAATGGGTATGAAGTTTACAGTTCTGAAACCTAACTTAATGATATTACATGGAAAGAACCATGGTTTTAATATTTGTGTTCAAACGTAGAATCTATTATCAGTTTACATTTCACAGAGCAAGTTTATTCTGTAACTGGAAAGCAAAATAAACAAAAGTATACTGTTAAAAAGTTTTGAGTGAACATTAAAGAAGTTAATAAGACAAAGAATATCGGCATGTAGGGCCATTTCAGATTCGGAAGTTAATGGGAATTTTCCTGCATTTTGGCATTGGAGCTTAGATTTAACCCTAATTCTGTTGCTAGTTTTGCATTCTTATGAATTCCTAAAGACAAAGGTCTGCACCATCTTTAGTCTGAAAATCTCTCTTCATTTGTTTGGTTTCCACTTTTCACAGCATCATTTTGGAAATTTATTTAAGCACATTTCCTTTGTTAAACTGTAGCTACTTAGAAGGTTCATACATGTGGTATTTGCTTGATATAAAAAAGGCCATTCAGTCCTCAATGGTCTTTTAAATACCGTCTGTATTTTGAACAGCTAGCTTGGCCTTTAATACTGTGCAATTCATATTTTTCAATGCTTTATAGCTCAATGCAATACAACATCTCCTTTAACCTATTATGCATCAATTGACAGTTCACTTAACTGCATGTTATATTTTCTCCTGCCACCCCCCACCCAAAAATGCAGGACTTTCTCTTAGAATTCTCTAAATTACTATATTAAACATTTATTTTATGATTAGAAAGCAAAAATAAAAACTTGAAGAGGACCTTTCACCCATATTTGTGTGTGTGTGCGTGTGTGTGTGTGTGTTTAAAATAATTTTTTAGTTGGGCTGAGTGAACTAGGGCCTCACAGTTGTGAGGCTTTCACTAAGCTATTCCACCAGCCCTCTCCTGCTCATATTTAATTAGTTGGTTTCTATACAAAAATGAGTAGGTATCACCTCTGATTAATATTGTACAGAATTCTCAATTTTCTTACAATTTGTGATAAAAATCTAAAGTGGAGTTTAGTATTAAGATTGAGACATTAAGCACTACTCCTACCAATATATACTTCTAAACTCTGTATGTTAAAATAGTTTAATCTAATTTTCATCAATTTAATCTTTAAATAACTCTTAATCATGTTACAAGTTCCACCATTCCACATCTGAGTCTTCCACATTCCCTTGAAATACTATAATTCCTCATTTACAAAATACCCAATTCTCCAACCCTACAGTATTCAAGTTGGTAATAATGTTTATATATTAGATACCAGGATTACCCAAAGTGTATCCAATGCCAGAGGATCAGAGGATATACATCAGCTTGAGAGAAACCAGCTTAGGTACCTTTCTCTATGCATGTATACGATAAATTTCCAAATAAATACTATTAAATGCAGTGTTAAACATTTGATAAAGAAAAAAATTTAAGGTACAAAATGATAAGAATGATCTTACTTAATCCTTACAACCAGTCTATTAGTTTTACTATTACATAAATTCATCTATAAAAAATATGGAAAATCTGAACCAGATTTATCAATATCAAAATTGTATGCTTAGCATGTATTTGAAGTTTTATGTTTTGGAAAAAAAATTCATAGAACTGTGGCATGCACTACTGATGTTCACATTTTGTAAGTTTAGAGTGAGATGAATGTTCACTAACTTTGCACCTATACACTTACCACCTAGATTAACAACAAAAAAGATACTTAGAAGCCCCTACTGTCCCATTCCCACCAAGCTGAAAAGGAGATATTTTTCTGACATCTAACACAGATTGACAATAATTTTTTACATATGAGGACAAAAGTGAAAATAGGCAAGTAGGACTACATCGAACTTAAAAATTCTGTACAGAAAAGAAAATAATCAACAAGAAGAAAGGGTGAGCTACAGAATGGGAAAAATATTTGCAAATAATATATCTGATAATGACATATAATCCAAAATACATATGCAATGTCATTTTTTAAATGGACCAAAGACTTGGATAAACATTTTTCCAAAGAAGGCAGGCAATGGCCAAAGGATGTATAAAAAGATTTTAAATATCATGGATCATCAGATGAATGAGTCAACTTTCTGTTGATGCCAAACAACACCCGTGACATGTCCTACTTCAAGGTGGAAAGAGTTATTTTGGCTCATAGCTTGAGAGGCGTCATTCTACAGTGAGCCTCCTCCGAGGCACAAAAGGCATGGCAGAGGAAAGTTCCAAACCTCATGACAGCCAGAGAGCAGACAGAGAAGGGAAGTCAAAGAGAACAGAAGAGACTGGGGCTGGGGACAAGACATATTCTTCAAAGACACACTCCCTGTGACTGACTTCCTCCAACTAGGCCCCACCTCCTAATAGCACAGTGAGCTACAAATTCATCTACAGATTAATCAACTGATAAAAACTTTTTACCCCTGTGATCTAATCACTTCCAAAAGCTCCAACTTGAATACATGGGCCTTTTGAGGTATATTCTTGATTCAAAGCATAACGACAAGGAAATACAAATCAAAATTACAATGACATATCACCTCCTACCTGTTAGGATGATCATTATTATAAGGGCTGACATGGATGTAAAGAAAAGGGAACCCCTGATAGAGTATGGAAGTTAATTAAAAAAATTAAAAGTAGAACTACACTATGATGTACAATTTCACTTCTAGGTATGCATCCAAGTATACATATTACAATTCCAAAAGATATTTGCACTCCTGTGTTCACTGAAGCAATCTGCACAATAACTAAGTAGGAAACACCAAAATATCCACTGACAGGTAAAGAGAAAAAGACAATGTGGTAAATACACCTAATGCAATACTACTTAGCCATTACAAAAGAAAGAAAAGTTAGATACAGATGAACCTTGAGGGAATTACGCTAAGCAAAATAAACTATTTAGAAGGATAAATCCTGCATAATTTCACTTACAAAAGTTATCAAACATTGTCAAACTCAGAAGCAGAAAATAAAACAGCGGCAGCTAAGGGATGAGTGCAGGGAAAGTGAAGGAATTGCTAGTTAATGAGGAAAAAAAAATCTACACAAGACGAGTAACCCTTGAAGATATACTGCAAAACAAAACATCATGTATATTGTTAACAATACCGCATTGCATAAAAATTTGTTAAGCAGATAAATCTCATGTTAAATGTTCTGACTACAAATGGGAAAAAAATTACTCCAACATAGAAAACATAGCAGTCAAACTGCATATACAAAAAGCATGACTCTAAATAACATCACTAACTCAGGATTTAATTTGGAAACTATGACCACAGAAAAACAGGGAAACTATTTTATGACACCAAGGAGAACATGACAGTGAAAACCTAAAGCATTTCCCAAGTTAGTTCCCTTTCACATAACATTAAAACAAATAAGTCATTAATTTTAACATAAATTTCTCAACTCATCCATCACAAATCAAAGTAAAGTTGACATAAAATACATTATGCAACTCATTGAGCAAAACTGAACAAAATTAGAATCTATTTAATTGATATTCATATGCAATAGTTTCTTAGACGTCTGAGAAATTTAAATACAAGATTAAATGTCCATTCTCTGACTCATGTTAAAATTTATTTGCATTTAAAACAATATTAAAAGCTGAGACCTTCAAAAAGGTGTTTAGTCTGTGAGAACTCTGTCCTTATCAATGGTCCACATAAAAATACAATTTCAGCCCTCTTTGTCTCTGTTGCCCTCTTGCTTTCTACCATAGATGATTCAGGAAAAATGCTAGCATCTTGATAATAGAATTCTTACTCTCCAAAACTGTGAGAAAATAAAGTTCTTTTCTTTGCAAATTACCCAGTCTGTGGTACCATGTTATAGCAGCACAAAACACAATTAAGATAAATTGTTATTCAATTATATTATAAATATGGAAAACATAATAAAAATTGCTGTCTCATATACACGTTTAAATTATACTTTGAAATTTAAATACATCTATCATAAAGGAAACACATTTACTTTCACTCCAATGCACATTGCTTTAAGTAAAAATTCTTTAGCAGTTTCCATTTAATTTTACAAAGCAAAGTTAATCTTCTGTTTTGTTCCCACAGTAAAAAAATACATTACTATGCAAATCAATTCATTAAAACAAAACTTAAACCACAATTTCCTTTTTCACTGTATGCTGACTTTATGCATATAAAAAAGTGGGACATTTTCCTGAAATATACCAAAGTAAAAAGGAAGACAAAAGCTATATTGTAGTATCTCAGTTCATGAACTTAATTTATGTTTCGAGTTTAGATAAGATGGCCACATTTGTGTTTGTGTGAAAAAGATGGTCACAGTTGTGTCTGTCACCCAATGCAGAGTTTGCAAAGAAAAACAAAATTTTGTCAAATGCTTGTCTGTGATCCAAACTGTTTGCAAACGAAAGTATTTGTGAATTAAGGTGCCACTGTATACTAACAGGCAGTGTTCCATCAACACTTTTCATAGTGTTACAGACAGGTTAGAGGCCTATTTTCCTTAACAGTAGCACAAGTAAATCTAGTAATGTAGTCAAATATAAAAAATTATGTTTAAAAATGTGAGTTTAGAATGAAATTAAACTTTTAAAATATTTTGGCTATAGGCTTAAATGTCATCATTTCTGCAACTCTTTAAAGTTTTACATTATTTGTGACACATAATAACCACATTCATAAGACAGTGATATAGTGATAAATTATATAATGGTCAAATCAGTGTATTTATCATATATAACATCTTAAACAGTATTCATTTCTCTGTAGTGAGAACATTCAAAATCCACTCTTTTTGATACTTTGGAGTGTACAATACAATACTGTTAACTATAGTATCCCAGTAGGTGCAAGAGAATACCAGAACTTAGCCCTCCTATCTAACTGCACTTTTGTACCCACTGACAAACCTCTTCCCAGTCTCTCCCTCTCCCCTGCTTCCCTCCCCAGCATCTAATAACCACTGTTCTACACTATTCTCCTAGGAGATCAACTTCTAAAACTTTTTGATTTAGGTGTTAATAAGATAAATAGATTTGCAGACTAGATATACATACGAAGAAATTTCTTTCTTCTAAATGTACAGAATATTCTATTATTAGGTTGCTTTGTATCTTCACAGTACTTTTCCCAAGAGGTAGACTAATATCTTTCTGAAGAATGTAAATATAAAGATGTGGAGAGGATCAAACATGTTTTAAATCAGTTGGAAAAAAAAAAAACTTCTCTCTAACCTAATCTTAAAGCATAGAAATAAATGTTCTTTTACTGAAAACATGCACTAATAAACATGGAAATTTAAAAAAAACACTAATGCCCCTGTTACATTAAGGTTACTGACCAACTCATGCTTAGTGACATGTTGATCCTATTGCTCTTGTGACAAGTAAGAAAAAAATTTCTGATGGAGAGCTAAGATAGGCCAACTTAATAAACAAAAACCTCCTGATATGAGTCCATTATAATTATTTAATGGAATTATTATTGAGGATCAGTTGCACGCAAATTGTACAGATGAACACACTCACGACAGCGCATAATTCTTATGCCTCACTGCCAGGTAGCTTGAACCACCAATGGTACATGCATGACTGTCCCATTAAGTGAGTTTTTATTAATTTTATTATCAGGAAAGAGACTGATAAAGGTTTTTAGTTTCATTTGTACCACCAGTGATACAAGCCACCCAACAGGACAGTCATGTGTGTACCACCAGTGGGTCAAGCCAGCAGGAATGTGTTAAAATGAGAAACTGTATTTAAGGATTTAACTAATAAGTTATACAATAAAGATTAAAAGCATTATACTAAAAAAGCTTATGATATCTAAACTGATTAATTATATGTTCATAAATATTTAAAGGAAAGGACAGAGAACATAGAAGGAATGTATCTCAGAAGAATGGTAGATTAGATGAGATTTGAAAGATGGCTACAAGTTGATACAGGTAAAGAATGGAAGGAGAAAAATAAAGCATACTTAGGAACAATAAACAGTACAAAAAAGGTGCTAACACTGCACAGTAGCAGATATATTAGGTTGAAAAGGAAAATTACAATGGGCAAGAATTGAGGACCATTTAGAATTTCCAATTTAAACTGGACTTCACACATATCAGTACTAAAACTATAATCAAGGTATGCTTTAGAAATATTCATGTAGCGGCCTATAAATACTGTATACTCTAGTGCTTGTCAGTAATCAATGTGACATATATTATTATTGTCATCAGTACAAATTTCACTGAAGCTTACTCCAGTTAGAGGTTCAGGAGCAAAGTGGTAAGAAGATAAGATCATAACAACAAGTTAAAACACTTTTTAAGAATGCTGATCAGCTGTATTACTTTCTCAAAATCCATATCCCCTCCAAAAGAAACAAACAGAGAAAGACAGGGAGAAAAAAAAACACACTATCATACTGTTTTTAATCTTCACCAACCTATTACTAAGTCTTAAACTGCACACTGGGGTATACTGATCTATCACAGTATTTCCTACCCACCAAAAAGAATTGGCAGTGAACTAACTTAATGTGAGTTCAGGAGCAATCACTACTGTGAACTCTGCTACTACAATAATAACACATTAGTTCCACTTTTAATTTTGTGGCAAAGGATTCCTAACATTCTACTGCAATGACTGCTAGGTTCTTAATGATATTTTAATTAACCTCTTTGAAGTAAGTTAAATTTACCATTGATAGGTTACTGCCTACAAGCTGTTCCTACTTCCTCTTGTGCCATTATATATTGTTGCCATAGCAGTTTATAAAATTGGAAACAGTAATGCAGAAATATATTTGGTGTGGTAGGCAGAATGAGTGAATTTTTTAAAATGTAACACTACAGTAACCTTTATCCTGTGTGCATGTATATGAAGGAATAGCAAAGGAAAAGACAGAGAATATACATTGTGATTTATGAATAGGATCCTTTTGTACTAAATGCTAAACATGATTTTTTTCCAGTCATTAGGAAAGATTAAAACTCAGAATATTGACGGTTAGAAAATACACTTACCACTTGTCCATTGTGTGGGTTCTTATGAGCATATGGAGGTCCACGGATATGATTCCACATCTGGCCAGATGTCATAGCAAAGACAATACACTGAAGAACAGGAAACAATGTTTTAATACATAACCCAGAGAATATCAAAAAAAAAACACAAACAAACAAACAAACAAAAAAAAAGGTATACTCAGAAAATAGTTCTGAAAATGTAAGGCATTACCAGGCAGAGTGGAAAATTGCAGGAACCAGAATGCACAGATCAATCACTCAACTGATAGGTATGTTTTGCTTAAACCATGTATTTTAAAATTCATGAATTTGAACACCTGCAGACTTAAATGTGTTCTTTTGGTTTAAAAACATGCAGCACTATCTATGATTCTATAACTTCCTTGATCCTTTAAATTTAATTTTTAAATGACTGTATTTATTAATTTTTAAATGAGGATACAGAAAGGGAAGTAGCATCGGCAAATTTTGGAGGATATTTAAACTCAGAGAATAAATTTGGATTCCGTTGCACATCTGCTTTGAAGTCAAAGTGTTACACCAGAAAATGGTAATGACATAGCAGGTTTAGAGCTGTTATCTGGAAGAAGGACCCATAATCTTCCTGGGTTGAGCCCACACCTCCCAGGAGAGCCCCTAAGATTCCTTGTTAGTTCTCACCCCCTCCAAGCCTATCTGCTATGGCTGTCTCACCCAGTCTCTCAGAAGGGTATCACTTCAGTCCTACAGTAAGACTTCAAATCTTTTTGATTTATGTCTTATACTGTAAGTAACTACTTTGAGGATAACAATACACTGTGTAATAACTATTGTTATTCTCTTATTATCTGATAATGAACTTTTGTGTTTTCTTTTTCTTGGGGGGTGGGTATTGAGAATGAAACTCAGGACCTCACACTTGCCAGGCAGGCTCTGTACCGCTGAACAGTATCCCTGGCCAAAATTTTGTCTTTTCATAAAAAAGAAGATGTTTTCTAAATCCTTGCTGCACTTTCTTAACCATAACATCTTAGAAACCAGATCTGATTCATAAATTTAACCTAGGTTGAGATACATACTGAAAGTCAAGATTTTATATTTAAAAGATATTCTAGAATATTAAAATGAGTGTAGAGAATGATTTACCATATTAAAATCACGTAAATTTTTGAAATTACATGAGAAAAATAAATTCTATCCTTAATTCATACTATCATTTCAGTGAAATTAGAAAGTACAGTAAGTTGATTATGCTCTAGTTATGATACAGTGTTCAAGTAGAGTATTTCTCAAGATTCCAGGAAAAGATATATCGAGTGAGCAAACACACCTATAGCACAAAGAAAAGACCTTTTCATTTTTAATAGTTATCCAATAATACTAGAGCAGTTATCCCCAAACCACTAACCTGACCAGGAAGCCCATGGCACAGCAGGAGGTGAGCTGCTGGTAAGCTAGCAAACATTCATCTATATTTACAGGTGCTCACCATGGCTCACATTACTGCTTAAACTCTGCCTCCTGTCAGATAACGTTCAACAGCAGATTCTGATAGGAGTGCAAACCCTACTGGAAATGGCTCGTGGAAGGTACTATATATTTTTCAGGAGGATATGCACAGGATAAATTGCATGGCCTTTTGTTGCCAACCAACACCACAGGTGAAGAACTATTCAGGTCTTTGAATGATTATACATTAGGAAAACTGAACTGGTCATTTTATGTCAGTATATACATGAATGGAATGGCTCCCAAGAGCAGGTGAATTCTGGTTTCATTACTGGAGGGTGCTTTTAAATGTGAATCTAAGCCGGGCGTGGTGGCGCACGCCTTTAATCCCAGCACTCGGGAGGCTGAGGTAGGCGGAGCGTTGTGGGTTCGAGGCCGGCTTGGGCTACAACGCTAGTGCAAGGCCGGCCTGAGCTACATAGTGCGACCCTGCCTCAAAAAAACCAGGGCCGGGAGTTTGGCTCAGTGCCTTAAGCGCCTGCCCTGGCAGGCGCGAGGGTGTGAGTTCAATCCCCGGTGCCGCAAAAAAAAAAAAAAAAAAAAAAAAAAAAAAATGTGAATCTATACATAATACCATCCACAGAGAATTATCAGCTATATTAAAGTATATGTCCTTAACTCATGTTTGTTTGAGGAACAGACAGAGGCAAAACGTAGTGCATTCTTTTACACGTAGAAGTGAGATGATTTCTACCCAGAGTTTCTGCGTTACAAAAGCCACTCCTGAGATTTCTTTAAGAAAAATAGTTACCACTTGCAAGGTCACTTCAGTGATACACAATGGGCCTCAAAACTTGCTTACACATGACATACTCAACTTGCTCAACAAACTCAG
The DNA here is from genome assembly GCA_004363535.1 of Dasyprocta punctata. Lineage (NCBI taxonomy): Eukaryota > Metazoa > Chordata > Mammalia > Rodentia > Dasyproctidae > Dasyprocta > Dasyprocta punctata. The sequence goes on along the minus strand of RJWM01012076.1, from coordinate 45,384 downwards.
TTATGTCAGAGAAGAATGACAACCGTGGTCAAGTTGGCAGATAAAATGGCTGCATTCAAAAACAAACTGGAGTTATGGGGAATTTGGATTTCTGACATGTTTCAAACAGCAGGGATTTTGAAAGAGACTAAAACAGGGCCTTCTTTCTCCCAGTTGGTGCATCATCACCTATCTCAGCTGTCAGGAGTTTGAGTTTTCCTTTCCAACCACAACAAACTGCCATACTGGGAAGGAATGCATCTGCAACCCACCTGTGAGTAAGCCAGGTAAATTAAATTTGTCATGCTAAAGGAGTATCAATTGCTTGAGATTCCATTTGAAGATGGCCTTAAAGTATATCTGCAACTTCAGATCGCCATACATTCTGTATTAAGTTAAGGCAGAGTATCCTGACTGTTACGGTTTGTGTCTAGATGTCCCCCCAAGCCTCATGCTATCAGGGGGCAGGATTCTAGAGGTTGTGATTAATTCACAGTCCAATGCTGGAATTAAGGGTGTGAGAGTTACACCCACCCTGGGGTGAGTAGCCTGCATACAATACAAGAGAGAGAAAGAGGTTTGCTCTCTCTTTTCCCTGTTTTGCTCTTGTTGCTTTTGTTGTTTCCCACTGCCATGAACTGTGGCCCTCTGCCATGCCACCCTGCCTTGGAGTCTGCTGATTATGGACTGAAGCCTGCACAAACTGTGAGCTAAATAAACCTTTCTTTCTTTTAACTTTCAGCATCAGGTATTTTGTCTTAGTAATAGGAAAAAAAGTAACTAAGACACTGAGATGGCCTCAAATGCACTAAAAAGCCTGCTTTCCCTACCAACATCTTATCTTTGTTAAGCAAGATTTTCTGCAGTTACAGCAATCAAAACAAGATTAGAGGTGTGGTGGCGCACGCCTTTAATCCCAGCACTCCGGAGGCTGAGGTAGGCGGAGCGTTGTGAGTTCGAGGCCCGCATGGGCTACAACGCGAGCGTAAGGCCGGCCTGAGCTACATAGTGCGACCCTGCCTCAAAAAACTAGGGCCGGGAGTTTGGCTCAGTGCCTTAAGTGCCTGCCCTGGCAGGCGCGAGGTTGTGAGTTCAATCCCTGGTGCCGCAAAAAAAACAAAAAAAAAAAACAAGATTAGAAGCAGACTGGACATACACAACAGACTTGGGTTTCCCTGTCTCACATTGCTCCCCAGATGAGACCTGTCTAGCTGCAAGGAAATAAGTTCAGGTTCTCACTGCTTCTGAATTATGGTGAATGTAAAATTCTTTCTTTATATATTATAATAATGGAAATAAAGTACAAAAGAGTAAACTCCTGGAATTGTACCCAAACCATCCTGCTATCCTGGTCTATGGAAAAATTGTCTGACATAAAACCAGTCCCAGGTGCCAAATAGGTTGTGGACTGCTGTTCTGAAGTTTTATCTGTTTGGAGATAACCACTATAGTCACTACACTAACAAATGAAACTACTGCGATTTATTTCACGTTTACTTTTACCAATCTGATCATTCCTTGTCTGTGTCCTTTTACTGATTCCAGTGATAATCCTACTTTCGATTATCATCAACAAAAATACAAAGTCAAGATTGTATTTTATTATATGTACTGCTGAAGACAGCACACAAGATTATATTTTAGAAAGATACTATTCACACTACGACAATCAGTTTATAGCAATCAATTTAGATATTTATGCATAAATACCACCTGAGTGATTACAATGGCCTATTTCATGGTACTGTTAAGAACTGACAGAAACATAGAAAAGAAACATTTAAAATGTAAAATCAATAGGCCCACATGACCAATATGACAGAAAATAAAAGTCATAACCTGTAAAATTCCTAAAGAGTTTCAACTAGGGGTGCATTCATTTGGATACGAAAACACTTAATAGACAAAGCTACTTCCAAAACAGTCATATCTACCATGGAATCTTCATCAATATTAGGACCTTCACCTGGCATGCTGAAACTAATTTGCAAGTACGGTATAGCAGTTGATAATAGGGGTTCTTAAATTATAATTGTGAGAGTCAGACATTTTTAGGATTTTACAGCTTCAGGCAAATTTATTAATCTGGGACTCAGTTTTCTGTCTGTAACATGAGAATACTACTGGACTCAATCCTTTTCAATTATGCAGCTTTTAAGCAAGTTAGTCTGTGTTGTGCATTTGAAACTGTATATTGTACACCATGTAAGCTCAATAAATATCATTCATTTTTATTCAAAGTGCTCCACAACCTGCTCCAACACTCCTAAACAGAATCATGCTCCTTCAGTCCTCAAATGGCACTGAACCGTCTATTCAGGCCATGCTCCTTGCTTTCCCCTTGTTTTACTCACATCCTTCCTTGCTGAGACACAATACTAATACCCTTAAATTAAAGGAGAAATGGCTTATTTTGGCTCACAGTTCATAGAGCCTTCAGTCCATAGTTGGCTAATTTCAAAGAAGGGTGGCGTGGTTGAGGAGCATGGTAGCAAAAAAATGTACATGGCATGGTAGCATGAAGCAGAGAGCAGAACCGGAGAAAGGAGATAAGGAGATACACATCACTCCAGGCCCCCAGTGACCCACCTCCTGTCACCAGGCTTCACCTCCCAGCATCATGTTTAGCAATACTCCACTGCTGAGTATCACACCCCATGATCCAACCCCTCCCAGAAGCCCCACCAATGAGTGCTTGAGGCTCTGAAGGGGATCTAATATAAACCAAAAAGCACTCCTGCATTCATAGTAGTAATGCCTATATTGTCCTCTTATTAATGCTGTCTCAACCTAGGAAACGCCCCTACACTGTACAGGGGTAAACTCTAGCCTAGGCATGGTTCTCCATGAAACTGCTCATGTTCATTCATTAGACAAATACTTAGTGAGCATAGCATCCAGGTCTTTTACTGGTTACTAGGTATACAACAATCCTCAGCAATCCTGAATAACTGACATGAGCCCTCAATCCTTGAAAGTATTTCTTATTTATTCATTTGACATTTCTTTACTGAGAAAGCCTATTATAGTCTCCAGAATTGTGTCAGAAGCTGACAATAAAGTAATGAACAAATATATGAGGGAAAAAACGTCCTTATGGATTTTCAATCTACAGTGCCAGGGGAGCCAACAGAAATTTTAAATTACAGTAAAACCTTGGCTTGTAAGCACAATTTGTTCTGGAAACATTCTTATAATCCAAATTACTTGTATATCAAAGTGAATATCCTCATAAGAAATAATGGAAACTGAGATGATTAATTCCACAACCCTAAAGTATTCATATAAAATACAATAATATAACAAAAACTAATAAAGAATATACAAAATATAAAGAAAAACAATTTAACCTTACCTTTGAAAATCTTTGTGGCTGATGTGTCAGCAACAAGACAGAGGAGTCTTACTGAATAGTTTGACTTTCACCATCACTAAGGGAATCCCTGCGATCTATCCTGCTATCTATCAGCTGAATGGAATCTTTCTTTTCATGCAACTTTAACAAGGAACTTATCCAATGATACTAGCTTCTGAGTCTTCTTAAGGATTTTGCAAAAATGTGACAGTGCATTGTCATTAAATGGATTCCTCACTCGCAATGCTACAGTCTTATTTAGGTAATGATTTTCTATAACATTTTGTACTATTTCCCACATTTTTCAATTTTCTCTGATCACATCTGAAGTAAAGAGTTTTTCCCCCTTTCTCCTCCTTCCCTGCAGAGGAGATCTCCTCCATAGCCTCTTGCTGCTGGGAGATGATCACCCACAGTCCCTTAGCAAGAGACAGCTCAGCTGTGATCACATGACATTCAGCATCACACTGCTCCTATTGCAAATCAAGTCAAAAATTATTAGAAATGTTTGCTTCTCTTGTAGAACACTCACAGAACAAGGTACAATGCAAGGTTTAACTGTATATACACTAAATGCTGCTGCTGCTCTGAAGAAAAGGAAAAAGCAAAGTGTTTTATATTGGACAAGATCACCAAGGAAATAAAAGAAGACAGAGAAAAGCACTGAACCATCTCTCTGGTCACTCCAAGGTAAGATGTATACCTTATAGAAATAGACAAGCAAAAGTGATTAAGAAGGAACAGCCAGAGAAAAAGAAAATTAAAAATGTGGCATAATGGAAGACAAATATAGTGATTCAGAATGAAGAGATCAGTTTTGTCAATACTGATCATGGATCAATAATACGATGGCCCAGAAGTAAAAACTGAATTTCATCCCCTAGAAAATATCCTTCCCTTGACACAGTATTTTCAAACGAGTAACAGGACTAAAATCTTGCAAAGACTGGAAGAAAGCAGATAACTGTTTCAAGGAGTTTTGCTATAATGAGGATCACATGAATAAGGAAAATAATCTTATCCTTTCTTTGGATAAACAAGGAGCTACATGAATTGCTAATGAAAATGATTCGGTTTTTAGTAGGGAAAAAAACTTATGTGACACTGAAAGAGGAAAACTGATGGAACACTATTATTCAGTAAGTGAGAGAAGTGAGATCCAAGACACACATGGGAGGCATTAATCTTAGATAAAAGGAGAAACAGTTCAAGTTACTACAGCCAAACACACCCGCCAAGAGATTCATGTATTAAATGCTGTGGTGGAAGTGGGTCTGTGTATTTCTATGGAATAAAAACAAATCTTCATTTTCAGTATCTTATAACTAAAACGTGTTACTTTCTTCAACTATGAATGTAGGATATAGATCACAATAGTATTTGTGGTACCTGTAATTTTGTCAATGAGAATAAAACAGATAATTCCATAAGATTTGTTTATTACAACAGCTATAGTTACTATCTCAAAACATTGTTTATCCTCATGATTACTTTAAAATTATGCTAGTTACTTGGCCTGGAGTTACATTTTATGATTAAGTACATTAATAAGGAAACAAATACATCATAAATTTTACAAGTACTTAAGAGGAAATGCTCAGATTCTCTTACAAAATTAAACCACAACACAATCTATGATGTGTTACCTAAGTTTTTAAGACTTTATTTTAGTACAACATTTATTCAACATGACAGCAATTGGTTTAGTAAAATAAAAGCAGGCTTAAGCATGGAATATTCTACTGAATCATTTGAAATCAGTTAGATGTATTTACAGTTACTCATTATTCAGAAAGTTGTATTACCTTTGCATAAGACAAGATACCAAATAAACATAAATTTCTAAAGTGCAGAATAGCCCAGGTGTGTAAACACTGTTTTTTTGAATTCGTAAGGTGGTTTTTAGTTTCTGTTTCATTAATATAAGCCTGTGATACATAATAATGACATTCTTCTTAGGGAATTGGTATATACACATATCACATCCTAATCACTCTTTAACGTTCTTTTTTGGTTTTGATAGTGAAATGTCACCATTTCATTACTTTTACTAACCTGGAAACTTTAATTTTTACAATTTAATTTACTATTTAACTTTTAACTAAAATATTCATACAAAGAGGGGTGTGATTCATAATGGCACAGACAGTGACAAAGTAAACCCTCGGAACCGATACTGAAGTCAACAAATGGAACGCTATCTAAAAGACAGGGCCCCCTTCCAAATCATTACCAATATAACCCTCTCAAGGTGAGGGCATTTTTGAAAATGCAACATTACAAAACACATGTACACTCATGCACATTTGAGTACACGCAGTGAAATATTACTCAGGTAGAATTATGTTCACACTCCACATAGGCGTTTAGGTTGAAAACATCTTCAGCATACGGTATTAGACCTGTGCATATGTGTGCTCATTTCAGCTCTTCTGGCAGAGGCATGTTAATGTAAGATTGCAGTTTTCTATTCTACTTCCCCAGTGATTAATGAAGTTGACTACCTTTCCATATGTGTAGTAAGATTTGGAAATTTTTGTAAAATGGTCAGGAAATCCATTAACTCCTTAATATTTGGTGATCTGCTCTTTTGTTACTGCTCTGTCAAAATCTGCTGTATTTCTGAATGAAAATCTTTGTTAAATTTATACATAAGAAATAATCTTTAGCAACTTGTGGTGTTCCTTTCTTTTCATCTTCTTTCACTAAACAGAAGCTTTTGATTTAAGTGTAGTTTAGTTTGTCAATTATTTCTTCTACTAACTCAACATTATCTTTTAAGAAATGTTTGCCTACTCATTAGCCATGTAAGTACACACTTATGGTTTCTTAAAGGACTGTTAATGTTTATATTTCATAGTTAGATTCAGAATTTAGTTAGAAATGATTTCTTGCATATGGTAGGAAGCAGAAGTTGAAATTCCCTTTTTTCATATGTAGCTATCTCCAGTGGAAACAACAACACCTACTGAACTACTTTTGTCATGAATCAAGTTATTATATAAGCACAGATCTGTTTACAGAATACCAATTCTTCTATGTGCTTTTTATGAAAGACTATATTATGAAATATTATAAAAGATCTGTAATTAATGCTAATATTTCTAAGAATAAGTTCTCCTCCTGTGTCCCTTTTCTTAGATAAGATTTTATTTCTTACCTGTGTTTTCATAAAAATTTTGATTTCTTTGTAAATTTTCACCAAAAGAAATCTGTCAAGATTTTATCAAAGTCAAAATGGACATCTTTATAATGTTGACTCCTCCAAACTATGAACATGTTACATTCAACACTGTTGGTCTTAAAAAAATTTTTTTTTTATATAATGTTTTAGTAGTTTTCAAGGTAGCCGTTTTGTGTATCTTTATGAGACTGATTCGTAATTGTTTCAAATTTATTTTCCTTTTTAAGGTGTATATAAATAATGTTAATTTGTGTATATTTATGTATATGTTAATTTTGATGAATTTGCTCAGATCTAATTTTTTTCATGTAAACAAACAAATCCTTTGCCAATAAAAGCAGTTTTATTTTCTATTCTGCAGCTGTTTTTATGTGCATGTGTGTGGATCTACACTTTATTCTTACCTTAAAGCACCACCCAAGGTCTCCAATATAATATTAAATAAAAGGCATCTTACACTATCACTTATCTCAGGGATTTTGAAAGTTACCAGACATAAAGTTTACTATAGGCTTCTTTATCAGATTAGAGAATTTCCCTTCTATTTAGTTTTCTTTTTACTTTGAATAGGCACTAAGCTTAACAAATTAAAGACTAAGATCTTTTTCTTTACCTGGAGGTATTGAGAATTATATTGATAGATTACAATGAAAAGCTCTGCTTACTGAAATAAGTATTTGAAGCGTTACTATTTTTCTTATAACCATGACTTCTAGTATTTTATTTAAAATAATTACATATTTTCATAAGACTGCCCAATAAATTTTCTATTTTTAAATGTGCCCATCAGATTTGTTATCCTTACTTTATAAAATCAAAGTTATTCATGCGTAACTTGCTTTTCCTCTCTATAGTTAGAAAAACTTTATATTATAGCATTTCTTATTTGGAAGAATTAGCAATTTTGTGTGAAAGCTTTAGCAATGGATTCCACTCCTTTTTTGGCGGGGCGAGGGAGGCGGTAACAGGGATCGAACTCACAACCTTGCACCTGCCAGGCAGGTGCTTAGACCACTGAGCTAAACCCCTGGCCATATTTTTTGAGACAGGGTCTCACTATGGATTCCTTTACTTCAATCAATAGTAGAGCATACTGACTTTCTCCTTATGTTATTTTGATTTACTAGTTTGAAGGTGTTCAACTACCTTAATATTATTAACTTTGATATTGTATGGTCACTTAATCCATTATGACAGTATACTAAGTCCTGCCTAAATGATGACTCTGACTCTGACAAAGCTCAGTCTATGTAAGATTGCTTCCAGTCCTACTCTTTCAAATAAAAGTCAGATGGATCCCAAGTTGCAATTACTGATTCATAAGACTACAAAATACTGTACTCTGCTTTTCAGTACATGTCCTAAATAAAGATGTGTGAAGTATTTGCCAAAAAAAAAAAAAAAAAAAAACCCTCTATTTTTCTGTTTCTCCACACAGCCACTTGGGTGTCTAAAATTTTATATAATATCAGAAACTTATTTTTGAATACTGACTTCAGTCCAAAAATGAGACTATAGAAATGCTGAAATGGCAATGGAAAAAAGGACGCACAGATTATTCGTTTAATTTTTACTCATACAATAAATACTTACTGAACACTTTCTACATGCCAAGTAAAATTCTAAACACTAGGAATACACACACAAAAGTAATATAAATCCCTATATAAAGTAATATAAAGTAAAATTCTAAACATTAGGAATACACACACAAAAGTAATATAAATCCCTACTTCTGGCAGTAGAATATTTATTTATACTACTTCTATAATAGAGAGGAATTCAAAATTAGAACTGAATACAACATTATATGGCATCTTTCTCTTACCCAGAGGTTTGCTCAGCTTTGCAATGGATTAAGGATACCACTGGTCTAAAGGTGTCTGCTTCTAAGAATCCAGTCTCGTTGTTTCTCAAAATGAGCTCCTCACCTCCTACAGTTCCCTAAGGGGTCAGTAAGTTTCCTGCCACTTTCAACTGAGTAACTGTGCCTGTAACTATTCTATAAAATGGGCTTTCGTAAGAGATTTAGTTTGGGAAAATGTTTCTTTCACATTTTATCTAAAAAGGAGAAAAAATTAATGTTTTGAGTTTATAACTGCTTTATAGATGTCTACCAAATACTTGATATGAGATTGAAAATTAAAAGTTTTGTTTTCTTCTGCCAAGCATAAAATTTAAATAAGATAGTAAGTTAATGTTAAGGTTTCCTAATTAAATAACAATATTATAGGAGTTGACGGTAAACATGAAAATTAAATAGTTGGTCCTCTGTATCTATGTGTATCAGATCTGACCATTCAGTCAACTACAGATCAAAAATATTTGAAAATAAAGAAATTTTGATGGTACTACACATGTACAGACATTTTTCTGTCATTATTTTCTAAAGTACAGAATAATAATGATTCCCATAGTATTTATACTGCAGATTTTGATGTATACAAGAGAACTATTGTATACTACATGCAAAAATTTTCTCATTTTACATAAGGGACTTGAGTATTTACAGATTTTGATGTCCATGTGGGGTCGTAGAACCAATGCCACCCAGATACTGAGGCACATAACTATCCAGCAAAAGATTTACAATCTAAGAATATATTATCTATTCTTTCATATTCTAAATTTTTAAAACTCATTAATTTTATTAAATCATGACTAATTTAATGACATTACATAATAGGTGGTGCAAATGACTAGAGTATAATAGACAGCATGTCAAAGAATTTGTGTACTATCCATTTCTACTAATCATTAGTGAGTTACCTGTAGAAAAATTTAAAAATTCAGTTAAATGATAGATTATATGGGGGTAATATCATTATTTAATTTATACTCAATCTACATTTCTAAGAAAAAAGTGGCAAGTATTTTGTACTCCTTTTAGCTATTAAGAAAAGCATCTTCAGACTAAATATCTAATTCCATGGGAACTATACATTGAAAGTAACTGTTTCAATAAATATTGCTTATAATTGACACTGAATTAGATTAGCGTTAGCAGTAGCATGGAATATCATGGATCCATGTACTGGGATCTCCAGCATAAGGCTATGCAATTGTGAAATAAGATGCAAAAGATTCAGGTAATCAAATTCAAATGATAAAAAATTCTTCAACAATGTCTATAATTTGAGTAGCTTTAAAATGTTCTTTGAGTTGAGGCCAAATTCTCCCCGCACTATAGAAAACCCTAACCCCAGAAGTATACCCTAAAAATATAAACTCACTTCATTCCATTATATTGTTGTTACACCTCTACACAAATATTTTATCTATTTCCAAATTGACATACCTATCTGCAAACAGTCAAACGGATATTGCCTGATGGACAAAGTAGTTTAGAGCCATCTACAAAAAGCAATTACTTCACTGGAAAAAAATATCAGCAATTATTTGTTTCTAACTTTCAAAGTGAACAAAACGATAATTTACAGAGATAGTATCTGAGTATTTTAAAAGCTGTATGGTTTTATTCAAGGAGTTTAGAAGAACAAAAGACCTTTTACAACTCTTACTGAAATTACAGCTATCCTGTAGCTTTGAAAGGTACCAAGAAATCCAACTGTTTTGAAAATCACAATAGGTATATGCAGAACCTTTCATGAATGTGAAAATTGTGTAATAATATATATTAATCTTCAGCTTTTGAGCTTTCCATAAAACTTAAGTAATTAAACTGATATAATTTCTTTGAGGCAGAAGAAACATTAGGGCATGTGAATCATCCCACAATACAGATCATCAGCATTAAAAGGCAGAAAACAGCTTATACCCCGCTGTGATTTACTGTGATAATAAGGTTGGGTTATTAGATTTTCTTTAGAAGATGTTTTATCTTCCATGTTTGTAAATGCAGATCCTTAGAATGTTTTCCTTTGTGATTGAAATGAATATTACCACTCACCACACCAATATTTTATGGTTCAAAATGATAGTTATTTAGTAAGAGCCTTAGGATGCCAGGAAGATCTACATTCAGGGTTACAAAATATATCAGCTTAATTTATTTTGATATTCCAAATAAGCATTGCTATTTGAAATCTACAGACTATACCTCTATCCTATTCTCCCTGAAATTATATACCGATACAATGAGAATCTTACTCAGCCATTCACAAAGCAGGTAACACGCATGCTTTCTGTCCATCATACTCCACGTTTAGGGGAGGCAGAAGTGAGTGAAAACAGAATCAATGACATATATTCTAACCACGAACGATCGTCAGTTTCTACAAATAATAGTCAGCAAGCTCTTTTTAACCTCGCAGGAGCATGAACCACTGAGACTGAATTCTGAGTACCCCTCCGTTTTTGTTTTTGTTTTTAAGTCAGAAACCAGAAAGGTCTAACATGTGTACACATTTGCCTAACTTCTTTGACTGGAAATTACAAGTTTTCTGCCTCTGTCCTATACAATAAAGCACTATAACTGTTTCCAGTATTTACTTAATTTTTATCTTACTGATGGCTGAGTCACATACAAGAAAACAAACACAACAATGAAAAAGAAAAAAAATACCAGCCATACAAAACAGTCTAATCAGAGCTAAGGACTCATAACACTAAGCAATACAGCACTTAACTGTACTTAGTCTTTTCCTTTACTAAGTGGTAGCATGGGCATAGAGATTCTCCATCAGATTATTTTTCTCATTATAAATATACACTTATAAATGTAGTACTGAAGTGACATAGTACATCACTTTTTTAGTTCAGTAACTATTCTTTTTCTGTGCAATCTAAGACTTTCATAAGAGTTTCTTTTTTTTTTTTTTTTTTTTTTTTTTTTTTTTTTTTTTTTTTTTTTTTTTTTTTTGCGGCACCGGGGATTGAACTCACAGCCTTGCGCCTGCCAGGGCAAGCGCTTAAGCCACTGAGCCAAACTCCCGGCCCTGGTTTTTTGAGGCAGGGTCGCACTATGTAGCTCAGGTCGGCCTTGCTTCATAAGAGTTTCTATAAATCAGATGATGGTATTGTGCCAAAACTTCTAAAATATATATTCTAACACTCAAAAAACAAGATGGATTATTTTACACAGATAAATACTTGAGAAACTGAATAAAGAAGTCAGTTTTGGATAGCCTCACACTTTCTAAAGAAATTTCAAAAATAAGTTAAGAGAGAAAAGAAAGGAGCAAACCCAGTTTTTTGTTTTATAAAAGAAGCATGAAGACTGGTAGTAGTGATGAGGACAGGAATGATGGCAGAATCAGGCAGAAAATGGAGAACACTCAATTATGTTTTTGATTTTATTGCTTACATGAGTTAAATCTTTTTTTTATTTTAATCTTATTTCTGTGACTTCTATCATTTTACCTTGAGCAGTTCCTACCAATTATGTCTGGTTTGTTAATGCTTTCACAGACCCAGCTTTCTAAAATATCTATTTCCATAAATTATTGCAATTTCATTAGTAACTTAATTAATATCACTTTGCATTTTACTCTTATTTTGTAGCTTTTTGCTGAAATAACTTCAAAACATTATTGTGTTCCTAACAAATGCATACAGGTCTCTAAAATCACCTGTAAGACTAGTGTAGGTACACGCTTCTGTTTAAACTCAGTTTTGGTATGTTATAACTTCCACTCTTACTTAGTTCTCTTAAAATTTTGCACTGTTTACTTTTTTGTTTGTTTGTTTGGTTTTTTTTTTTGGTACCAGGGATTAAACTCATGGCCTTATTCTTGCCAGGCAGACACTTATGCCACTGAGCTATGTCCCCAGCTTTTACATTTTATTACACTTTTAAATTCCTAATTATTTAGAAGTTAATTTCCAAACATGACCATTTTTAAATATTGCTTATTTTTAAATTAACTACAATAGTGACAGAAAACATAATACAGAATGCATATATTGATTTTTGAAATTTGTGGACCTTTTTCATGATGAATTTCATGATCATAATCTATGCAGTTCCTTGTGTGCCTGAAAGAATCATTTTGACTGCTGGGTGTACAGTGTGAATCATATGCTTATTTATATTAACACACACACACCTATAACACACAGTGTGGTAATGGTTACCTCCTTAGCCTTTGTTTTGTCTTGTCAGCTATCACTGTTAATGGAGGTAATTAAAATTTTTCATGGTGATTACCATTTCTTTTATTTCTTACGTGCAATGCTTTACAACTTTAATTATAAGCATTTTTTTCTTAAATGCATGGTTTTAAAGTAACCACAGTAATAACCTTTGGTGTACTATTTCAAATAATACTGTTACATTTTTTTTCTTCCAGGTTTACTGAAGTATAACTGACAAAAACATAGATATTTAAGTTACACAATGTGATAGTCTGACATACGTTTGTATGTGAAATGATCGATATGATCAAGATAACCAATAAGCCAATCACCTAATACAGTTGCCCTTATATACATATAAAAATCATTTAAGATCTATTTCTATAGTATATTTCAAGTATACAGTATGTTAACTCATAGACCAACTATGCACTAAATCTCAAGAACTTATTCATCTTGCATTATTAGCACTTTGACTAACGTCTCATTTCCATCACCCTTTAAGACTCTACCTCTTATCATTCTGGTTTTTTCCTTCTATGAGCTCCACTTTTTTAGACTCTACATATGAGTGATACCATGCACTATTGTCTTTCTGTGCCTGGCTTATACCATGAAGCACAATGTCCTCCAGGTTCGCCCACGGTTTTGCAAATGGAAGAATTCTTTACTGTTACAAGGACAGATATTCCATTGTGTGTGTGCATGTGTGTTTATACTCCACAATCTCTTTACCCATTTGTCCATTAGCAGACACCTGATTCCATTATTGGCTACTGTGAATAATGCTGTAATGAATACTGGACTGAAAATGTCTCTGTCATACGAATTTTATTTCCACTGATTAATCAGTTATAGGACAGATTTATTGTTGTTGTTGTTGCTGTTGTTTTAATTTTGGAAGGAAGACAACTTCCAGAACTACTTCAAAAAGTGGCAAGCAGGAAGGGATGTGGGAGGGGGAGTATTCTGAGGAGGATTAACAGCAACACATATTTCACTGAATAAATGTTAAATTAAACATTCACTATATTTTCTAATTATACTGCATACATTTAGGTGCTACAAAGTTGGGTGTACATACAAGTACACATGTGTTATACACTTTTGATGACTAACCCCATTGTGTATTATGGAATGACCTTCTTTGTCTGATTTGGACTTGCAATAGATTTTATCTGATTTAAATATAGCCATTCCTCTGTTCTTTTGGTTACCATTTACCTCTGATATTCTTTCCATCCCTTCATTTTCAGCCTATCGATTCTCCTTTTAATCTTTACATTTATATCTCTGTTAACTTTATTTTGTGTTAAATTCTATTTGCCTTGTGAATGTATCAGGTTTGTCTTGGTTAACATTTGAAGTTTGGCTCCAAGGCAGAATTCCATGTTCATCTTTCAAACCTGACCATTAAAAGGTCTTAGGTGGGAGAGTGAGATTGGCTGGCCTTCTCACTGGCAGTCAAAGCACTACCTCTTTCTGGAGGGATTTGCAGTCAAGGAGTCAAGCTCCCCCTCACCAAGGCAACCATGCTAACATTATATCTGCATTTCTAGCCCATTCAGGAGTCTCAGGAGAGGTGTTTACCACATTCCTCCAGGCCAATCTTATCAAGGAATGTTAGCTGCAGCACCTTCTTCAATCTCACCCAGGACTGCCACTCCTAGACCTTCCCTAACTACTTGCAACAGGACTTTCAAAGGCCTTTTGAGCAACTCTTCTATAGTAAAACAAGTCCCCACCTCCATTCAGTATTACCTTACCTTTGCCCAGGGAAAAATAAAACACCGGGGAGCTGGTATTTTGATCTCTTGCTCACCTCACTCTGTGAGTCTATAAACACTGTTAACTTCAATTGTGACAGTTGTCTTCACTAATCACCTTGACTCCTGGAAGCTCAACAAACTAGCACAGTGAGAGGCTAAGCAATTGGGCAGAATGTGTTCTGGAACAATAAATATTCTGACTGTCTCTCAGAATATTCTTGGAAGTGCTTTTGGATTTTCCAAGAGCCCGAGGTATTTGGTGAACTGGTCATGGAAGTGGATGCCACAACGCACTCCACCAGCAATGCCGATGGGTCTCAGGAACTCTGTAGATTGTTTGCAATAACTTTCAGGTTATGAGAAGAACCACTAGTCCATTCTCTTTTTAACCCAATTAAACTTGGCTAATACATTAAAAAAGAATCCCGGAAAAAACTAAAACAGTCAGGAAGCAGTTTCCGAGTCACTCCTTACAGTCTCCTGACAAAGAAACCAAGACTAGCTGAAGTGCTTGGGAATAGAGGTACATCAGTAACTATTTAATACTGACCAAAAGAGAAATTGGGCAATTAAAATAAATACACACTCAAAATATAAGTAATTTAAAGAGCAAAATAAAAGAGAGATGGTAGAAAACAGGAAGGTAGTCTGTGGAGATGAAAGGGATCTTGAAATGTGATATGTATGTATACATCAATTTCTCAAGATAAATGTAATACTATGTAATATAAACATATACTAATTAAAAAAAAGTAGTAACTCTCAGTACATCCCTGATTCTAATAAATACCTGAAAATTCAATGGTGGAAAAAGTGTTCTTTAAGGAAGCTTCTCTTCAAAGGCGTCGAGAAAGCTCAGAATCTGATTAGTTTCCTTTGAAGATAAAGATGGTAATGTTGTCAAACTCAGTGGGTGATGCCGTAGGCTGAGTCACTACAGACTTCTCCTCAGCGTCCTGAGAGTGGCCACCACCAAGATTGCACAGCACAAGCAGCAGTGGCCACAGCAGTGACAGCCACCTGCACATTACCCGGAGGCTGGATGGGCCCACGGAGCTCTCAGGCTTTATGAGCTCGCGGTGCTGACTCCCTGGATACAGCTCAACACTGCCTGTCTCAGCCAACAACAGGAAAGCTGGCATAGGAGGGGCAACCAAACCCATTGACAAACTTTGCCACGGTGCTAAACAGCACTGGGCAGGAGGAAGGCATCGCAGTTGCTTGGCTTTAGCACCCCATGTGGTACACACATCGATGCCCTCATAAAAATCAGAAAGTGGACCCTCCTGTGTCTCCGCCCCAACTCCCACTGCAGAATTTCAGCCATGAAATAACTACCAGGTCTTCCTCCTGGCCCACATCCTTGTAAATTCATAGCCAGATACCAGGCGAGGTGCTTTTGCTGCCTCCACTCCTCTATCACTTTGAGATTTCCTGGAGGTTATGGTGAAGAGGGAACAGAGATAAAGGAGGGAAGATTTCAAAACAAAACAAACCTCTAAAGACTCTCTACTCTTTTCAAGCTTTTCAAACTTACCTTCCCTGTTTCTTGGGTCAGAACTAGAGTATCTCCTAGATATTGTTCTGTCTGCATTGCTGTCACTTCCAAGTTTCATCCTGCACTGAATTCAAGCAAAAAAAAAAAAAAATTCCTGATTGTCTGCTAATTCTAAATGCTGATATTCTTACCCAGTCAATCTGTTGACATTTGCTTTTTAGATGCATCAAATACCCAATGTCAGATTCTCTCTGGCTTTATACTCGTACATGTTAAGAAGCTGGCCTGTCTTTACTGCATCTTATAGACTAATAAGCAGGCAGTCCATTTTTAAAAACAAGTTTTGGGGTTTCTTATTACTGAAAATTATTAAGTGTTGGAGTCCACTACGAAGCAACTCTGTGCAGGATTTAAAATTAACTAATTGGAGCCGGGCGTGGTGGTGCATGCCTTTAATCCCAGCACTCTGGAGACTGAGGTAGGAGAAGCGTGAGCTCAAGGCCAGCTTTGGCTACAATGCGAGTGCAAGGCCGGCCTGAGCTACATAGTGAGACCCTGCCTCAAAAAACTAGGGCTGGGAGTTTGGCTCAGTGGCTTAAGTGCCTGCCCTAGCAGGTGTGAGGTTGTGAGTTCGATCCCCGGTGCCACAAAATAAATAAATAAATAAATAAATAAATAAATAAAATAAAATAAAATTAACTAATTGGCTTTCTATGCTTATCTGTGAGTCTGTCCTAGGTTTAGGCCCCTTGCTTGGCAACAAGAGTTGATTCATAGTAAGTGAACCTCTATGAATCGCTAGTCCTGGCTGAGGCCTGTAGTGGCCTGTGATGCCAGATACCTCAAAGGGTAAGATAAGGCCACATCTGAGGACACCTGGCTCCAACCCAACTAAGTAGATAGAGACTGCAGCTGCAGGCATCTCACTCCTGTAGTCTCACACCCACCATAAATGCCATCATGGAGATGAGACAGTTCTCCTAAATTGTCATAATTTATTATGTTGAAGTGACTCACAAGGTCCTGCTCATTTACCATGCTTTCCTCAGTATCCCCTCTGTTTGAAAATGTAAATAAATACGGGCTGCCCAGAGATGCTCTCATCTTAGCCTCAGAATCATCAGAATCAAGAACTCTGCAGAGGGTTTTGAACCTCCTGAAATCCTAATGTCATACCACTTATCTCATTTATTTAAGCTTTCACCATACACTCATTTGGGAGATTGGGGATCTAGTCCAGGCCCCCGATAATTAAGTCTTTACATGTTGTAAATATCTATCCCTTATCACAAGGTTGCTCAGTATTTTCCCTTGGTCTATGGATTATAGACGGTCTTTTCATTATCAAAATTGTATCTTTGAAGAGCAGAAATCTTAAACTTTAATGAAGTCCAATTTATCTTTTGTTCTATGTTCATGCTTTTGGTTATAAAGCTTTTCTGTGAGTTTTCAGAAGAACCTCCCAGGCACTATATCCTTCTCCCTGCAGAAGACATATGGCACTATAATCCATTTTGAGTATTTTTTATATTCAATGTGAGATAAGTGGCTTATTATGTGCCTATGGGTATTTTTCAGCATCGTTTTTTGAAGACTGCTCTTCATTCATAGGATAACTTGCCACCTTTGTTAAAAACTGAATTAACTACATATATATACATGCTATTTCTGGACCCTATATCCCATTCCAAAGGTAATAGGAATCTATCTTTAGCTCAATTCTGCACTGTTTCAATTATGGTAATTTTACAGTAAGTTTTTAAATCAGATAATGGAAGTGCTTCAACTTTGCTCTTCTACTTTCAAAAGTTATCTGGATATTCCAGTCATCTATGACGTTCTATATTAACATCAGAAATGACATGTTGCTTTATTTTAAAAGACCTGTCAGGATTTTAATTGTCATATCTTTTAATCCATAGGTAAAGTGAAGGAAATGTGACATATTACATTAAGCCTTGAAATACTGAATATAGCACATCTCTCCATTTATTTAGGTCTTCTGAGTATGCATTTCTCATTTGTTTTCAGTACCTTGGGCTTAACAGTGTTTCTTCTATGATAGCACCCAGTATGCTACTGCATTTTATCCAGCCCGATAATCTCTGACTTAATTAGAGGATTACATCTACCCTTAACTCACATAAATATATGGAAATGATTTATTTAGGTCTGCAATTTTTAAAAAAATGTACTTCTTTTTTCATTCGTTGTTGTTCCTATTCTCTTTTTCACATTTTTGTACTGATTACAAATATATTTTTAGCATTCCATCTTAATCTTTCTACTGTCGAGGTTTATCTCTTTGCTTGTTTTCAGCTGTTCTCTAGAGATTACAATATCAATCTTAAGCTCAACATGGTGAAGTTAGTTTTGATATTGAATGACTTAAAGTAAAACACAGGAACACTGACACAGCACAGATCAGTTTATATATTACAGCTGTCATACTGAAAAACCATCCAAGTAAATCTATCAGGTTAATAATGCAATGCTACAATTTTCTGCTTTGCAGTCATGTCTTACAAAATAATTAAGTTAAATTATGTTAATATAATATACATCAGGAAAACTATTTTCAAATATTTTAAGTCTATTTGCATAATGTAAATTTTGTGCCACTGCGTATAATATCTACTTACACCAATATTTTAATTAATACAGCTATTAAAAAACAGAAATACCATGCTTGGTTATATTTTAGTCACAGAATGTTTGTATTTCAGTTTTACTAGCTAATTAAAGAAATTAGCATGATCAGAATCAAAATGAAGAAAGTTACTTTTGTTGAAAATGAAACAGGATTATGCTCAGCTGGATTCTTCTAACATCATCTGAACCAGTCTTTCCTTTGCCAAACTCACCCTTTCAAGCAACTGCCCTTACTAGCAGTGATCACTGATCACATAAATTTAGTCATGTCATTTGTCATGGAATATTTTAGTGGCTTTCCCCTGGCTATAGGATATAAATCCATAATGCAGCACGGCAAAGTTGTCTCGTCTTCTCTAGGGTCATCTCTTGTACCTCCTTGTTTCGCTACCAATGCTACAGCTACACCATTGTGATTCTCTGAATATCCAAGGCTTCACATATGTTGATTATTTGATTTTAACATCTTCAGAATTTCAATTAGTCTTCAAAATCCAGCTCCTGTCACACCCTGGTATCTTTACTTTGTTCCTATAGCTCCCTCAGCCTTGCTTACCTCCCTCACAGAGTATACCATACTGTATGGATTCCAACAATGAATTCATTACAGGCAGGGTCTGTGTCTTATCTTTATATCCCCAGTATCTAACAGATACCAGACACACAGAAGAGGTAAAAGGAACAGCTGTTGAAAAATAAATAGTGAATAAGTGCATTTACAAATTGCTTGCTTGCAAATTACTCCAAGCTACTCATTCTTATTAATTCCAACCATGTTTCTAAATATATTCGACCATGTATTTAGTCAGCTTTTGTAATGAGCCAAGCACTAAGGCACATTAGACTTTAATAGTGAAAATAACAGGAAGATAGCATAAATTTACAGTGAACTTATACTATGTTATCTAAGTCATAAAAAGCCAAAGTCTTTTCATTAAGACTAGAATTTCATTACAGTAAAAGTTTTATTTTGTTAATATTTAAATCTCATACTACTATGCAACAAAATAGGGGAAAAAAGGAAAATGTGGCAACATACCAGAGATACCATGGCCCAACCAGTCTTGTTGTAGATGAACTCCAAGTTGTTCCTTCTTAAGTAGAGCAAACCACCAACAAGTGACACCAGCAAGGCCAAGGCAATGGTGCCAGAGTAGTTGGGTGGTCTGAAAACCCGAATCTGCAAAAATGCAATGAAAATTTTTGAGAGGGAAGGAGAAATGTTAATTTTTTCTTTTAACCATATTCTAGTCCTTCCCATCTTCAGCACAAAGAATTCAGAAACATGTCACCCTACATCTACATCTGGCATTAACACTCACTGTTTACAAGGTAAAAATATGTGATTTAAAAACACCAGGGTGTAAAAGGGCAACTTTCTCAGCATTTTAGGTGAGTACACTCAACTATATGCAAACTACACACATGTAACTCAACCCGAAGATGTCATGTGTCACTCTTGGATCATCTAGCAAATGGTAGCAGTGAGATGGGGATGGATTTGTGTAATTTCAATTTGGGACTTTTAGAAACAGTGTTACCAAAATAAAACCTATATGCAATACAATAAACCCAAGAGTACATAATTAAATGGTTAGTATGTTCACAAATATTACAGCCATCACCAGAATCATCATCACCTCCGTCACCCAACTATTTTCCCCAACCTGCAGCCCTAGGTAAGAACTAATCTACTCTCTGTCTGTAGATAGTTCTAATTCTAGGCTTCCATAAAATGCATGGTTTATTGTAACTGGCTTCCTTCACTTAGTATAATGCTTCCAAGGCTTATCCTTGTAGAAGCATACATCAGAACTGTACTTCATTCATTTTTATGAGTGGGCAACATTTCCCAGTATGGCTATACCACATTTTGTTTCTCCATTCATTATCTGATAGGCATTTAAATTGTTTCCACCTTATGGCTACTATGCATAATGGTACTATAAACATTCGTACGCAGTTATTTTTTGTGGACGTTTATGTTTTCATTTTTCTTCCATGGAAACCAAGGAGTGTAATGGTGATGGGACATACGGAAATCTCCATCTTTAATCGTGTGAGGAAGTGCCAGGTTGTTATCACAGTGGCTGAACCATTTGACATCTCCTCAGCTGTCAGACTTCCAACCTCTCCATTTCCTCATCAATGCTTATTACCCGACATTGTTTGTAGCTATCTTACTGGATATGAAGTGCTATCTCCTTGTGGTTTAATTTGTTTTTCCCTGATGACTGACAATGTTAATCAGATGGTTAGTGGCTATTTCTGTATTTTCCTCACAGAAATGTTTATTCTGATCCTTTGACCATTTCAAATTGGAGTGTCTTTTTACTATTAAATTTTAAAAACTTTCTCATCAGAAAATGACCTGCCAATGCTTTCTGCATATGTGCGCTAGCTATTCACCTTCTTGATGTTCTTCTTTAAGCCACAAAACCTCTTCTTTAGAAATAAATGCAAATGATGTGAATTCATAACTTCTATAGTACACACAGCTCTGGGGTCTAATAACATTTCCGAAATAAAGGAACCAGGCAAGGTCCTAGGAATAGATGACTGAGTGCTGGGTAGAACAGCTGCATAGGCAGATGCGGTAAGAGCCTGGAACAAATTTTTCTGTCAGGAAATTAGAAAGCATTTAAAAAATAAAGATGGAGGCATGTCACAAGAACACAGACACCAGCATGCAGAGGCTCCCTTTTTCAAACCTAAAATAATTTTAGTATCAAATTAAAAACCATAATAGATTACAAACCACAAGGGTATGAATAATTCATTATGCATTGTTCTGTGACATGATCAGTCAGGAATAACAGAAATTCAGAAAAAAACAAAGTGATTATAGTCACAGGTCCTAGAGACAAAAGACACTATACAGCATTCAGGGCCACATAAGAAAGATACCGGACCAGTCAAGTGGCAGAAGACAAGAGCCACAGGAAGAGGAGGCCACTACCTACTCTTGCTGAAATATCTCTGGGAAAGACAGGGCGAGGTGAGTAAACATTTAAGATTAATTAGTTTGGATAATTTTGGTAGAATCTGTCCTATAGAAGTGTTCTCTAGTTGTCTGGTCCTGGCCCTTGGATGATTAAAGCAGATGGGTACTGTCCCTGAGGATGGACAGGCCAGAGAAAAGAGGGATACCTCTGATTGGTTAGTTTACTTTACAGACTCCTGCCTGGGCTCTCTGTTATTGGTAAAAACTGGCTGCACCAGGAGGAGCAATCAATCTCTTCCTCACCAGAAAGTTATTTTTAAATGACAAAACATTATTAATATGTTAACATTTAAAAAATGCTTATAATACAAAATGCAACTTATAGTCCTATATAGCAATGATAAATAGGTGACTGAAACACAGAAACAAACGAATGAAAGGAGTAGAACTCTCAATTACAGTAGAATACTGAAGGCCAGCAAGAAATACAGAGAGTCAACGAGAAATGGAGTCATCATTTTGCAACCACCACAATGCAAAATGAATCAGGCAAGAATCATTACTGGCTGCTATATCTGAAGAGTAAATGTTGAGCAAAAAACAGTATTTGAATGCTTTTAAGGTGTCTTTACAGACAATTAATTAATATAAAAGAGGTAAAAGGAAAGATAAGTAATTACACATAAATGAAAGAATGAGAAATACTTTGATCCAACATTCAAAGTTATTTTTACCAAGGAAAGACAAATAAGTACCCTGTGTTTATACACGTGATTAAAGTAAACAGGATCTATTTAGTATTACAGTTGAAAACACATAAGTAGAATCCAACCATAAATAAACATCAGGTAAATCAAATAAGAATCATTTTATTTAAAAAACAGGCTAGGGCCATGTTCTTCCAACTGTAAACATCTTTAAAGGACACAAGGCTACAGAAATAGCCCAGGTTAAAACAGACTTAAAAGACATGACATTTAGATGAAACAACTGACTCTAGATTTCATCTTGAAAGACAGGAAAATGTTAGAAAAAGATGCTAGCTCAGCTAACAAAACTCTGGTATGGATAGTAACAGCTCTAATAAAAATATTATACAAGTATAAACATATGAGATTCATATATATTACTATGAATCACCATTCACAGAAATTATTTTTCCAGAAAAAAGAACTGTATGTAGACAGAGAAAGACACAGGGATGGAACAGAGACTAAGAACTGCAAAGTTCATCTGATAAAATATTAATAGGTAAACTTAAGTAAGGCTATACACTGGTGCTATTTGTACTATTTTCATGTTTAAAATTTTTTACAGTTGAAATGATTTCCAAATTAACATTTTTACTTTGTAAATTCATTGGCAAGATACATAAATGTGATAGATAGGATAAAATCATTTCTGGGAATCAGGTACTGTGTTTTTGTTTTTGTTTTTGTTTTTTGTTATTGTTGTTTTTTGTCAGTACCAGAGATCGAACTCACAGCCTCGCGCCTGCCAAGCAAGCACTTAAGCCACTGAGCCAAACTCCCGGCCCTGATAAAATCACTTCTATTTAAAATTTACTATTTCTTATAAAGAATTACTAGTACTCTCAATACTACCCACAATGCACCAACTGATACATTGCATAATAAATGATTTGCTGAAATATTTAAAAAATGATAAGAATTATGAAATGTTTAGTCACCAAATTTAGTCATTAACCCTAAAATCTACAACACAGGTGATGACATCATATAAATGAATGATGACACAACCACCCACACTCAGAATAAATGTGTTTGCTCCTCTTGCTAAATATTAATGTTTCTGTACGATCTCTAGCATAAATGGACTTTTAAATAACTGGCTATTTACTTTAGAAAATATTGAAGACAGTAGGAAGAAAAATTGCCATAAGCCTTTATCATCAAGGACATTATCAACATTTTTGTTCATTTCCTTTCATAATAAATGGTTTATTCCAACCTATATTCACATTCATGTTTAAAGCAAAATTTTAATACAAGATAATTATAATATACAATATGATATATACTATAACAGTAACTATGCTATATTATCATAATATTTGTCCTAATAATTTTCCAAAACCCTACTTTCACACTCTGAATAGCATTCTATGTGAAATATTCCTGAAAATCAATTTCAGTTTATACCACAGTATAGTCATTAAGTCTCTTACTTTAAGACATTCAATTTTTTCCATTAAAATGAATACTGCTTTAAAAATATCTATAGCTTCTGAGTTGCTTCTTCAGACTAGACCCACATGTTAATCCACAAAATATGTTTAAGGAAATGAAGAGAAACTGAAATCATTCCATACATAATATCTAACCACAGCACAATGCAACTGGAAATAAATGACAAAAGAAATCACAAAAACTACCTAAACGAATGGAAATTAACACACTTCTGAACAACCAGTGGGTCACAGAGGTAATTAAGAACAAAATTAAACAGTATATACCATTACATAATGCTGATACAACATACCAAAACTTTTGGAATGCAATGAAAGCAGTCCTAAGAGGGAGATTTATAGCAATAAACTCTCACATCAGGAAAACAGAAGTTCAAATAAACAACCTAATGTTGAACCTAAAACTTCCAGAAAAAGAAAAACAAATCAAACCCAAAGTTTATACTAGGAAAGATATTATAAAGATAACATTAGAAATCAATGCAATTGAGACTAAGAAAAGAACACAAAGAATCAATGAATCAAAAAGTTGGTTCTTTGAAAGAAATAATAAAATTGATAAACCATTAGCCAACCTCATCAAAAACTGAAAAGAAAAAACACGAATCCAAACACTTAGGAATGAAATGGGGGAAATCACAAAAAACGCTACAGAAATTCAGAAGATCATCATCAATACCTACCATGAGAAACTATATTCTAATAAGATGGAAAACACAGAACAAATCGATAGATTCCTAGACATAATCAAATTGTCAATACTAAATCAAGAATATATAGAAATTCTAAATGACCTAATATTGGCCAATGGAATGAAAAATGTAATTAACAATTTACCAACAAAGAAAATCCCAGGCCCTGACAGATTCACTACTGAATTCTACAAGAAACTTACAGAAAAACTAATGCCACTATACTGAAACTCTTTAAGGAAATCGAAAGGGAAGCAATACTTCAAAAATCACTTTTAGAAGCAGTGTATTACCCTATTTCCAAAACCAGAGAACCCAGCAATAAAAGAAAATGACAGGCAAATTTCCCTACTGAACACAGACACAAAAATACCAAATAAAGTACTGGAAAACAGAATGCAGCAAATCAGCAAGAAGATTATACACTATGACTAAGTAGGATTCATTCAGGGATGCACAGAAGGTTCAAAATGTGCAAATCAATAAATGTAATACACTACACTAATGGAACCAAAGACAAAAATCACAGGATCATCTCAATAGATGAAGAAAAACCAAGTGACAAAGTTCAACATCGATTCATGATAAAAACCCTACAAAAATTGGAATGGAGGGTCTTTATTGTAGTCTGATAAAAGCCATCTATGACAAACCAGTAGTTAATATTATAATAAACTGTCAAAAACTGAAAGCTTTCACTCTAAAATCAGGAACAAGACAAGAATGTGCAATATCACCTCTCCTATTCAATATAGTTCTGGAGCCCCCCCACACACCCCGGAGACCTCCGCAGCTGTCGGGATCATCGGCAGCACTTTCCCCCTCCACCCCAGAGACTTCGGGCAGGCGGGATCACCGGCAGCCTCTACCCCCAGGGACCCCGGGGGCAGTGGGGTCGTGGATTGCCACTCCTCCTCCGTTCCAGAGACTTCTGTATGAAGGGATTGTTGGTCACCACCCCCCTTCACCCCACAGACCTCAGCAGCCCATGGACCATGAGAGACCCCGTGTACCACTACAGAACCCTGGGGGGCTGCTGGAAGCCTCAGCAACCCCTCACCCACACAGGGGACCTCAGCAGAGCTGCAACAGTGTGGTGAGTTTCACCCTCAAATAGAGAATCTCAGTGGGTCAACAGGAGCAGCAGTGAACCCTCCCCCGCAGCTGTAGGACTTTGGTGAGCCCGGCAAGAGTGTGGGTGAGTCCTTCTTCCATACAGAGAACACCAGGTGGGTTGAGGAGAGTGCCAAAAAGGCCTCCCCCAACCTATAGGAACTTGAAAGGGCCTACGAGACCCCAAGTGACACAGTAGGGTCCTTGCTGAGACACACAATATAGCCAGGTAAATCTGGCAGCCTGGAACAGTCTAAAGTCACAGTAATAATAGGAGCTAAGGGTTGACTTACATCAGTACTCCTAGACTAGTCAGCCTAGGGAGAATACAAGACTCACCCCAACAGGCCCTGCAGGAGGAATTCAGATGCCTGGCCCTCCCCTTCACTGTGGGACCCAGAAATTGGACAAATATCACCCATACAGTAGGAACCTAAGACACAAATGACAATCAGTTGAGACTAGTGGAATTGACAAGACCAAAATATTAACCCAAGAGGTGAAAATGACAAAACAAAAAAGCAAAATACAATCTCAAATATCCAGTCCATCAGAACAAGTATAGGAGACACTGAAATAGAGAACATTAGAAGTCATACACCTGAAATTTCTGAAAAGATAGCAAGTCAAATAAAGAAACAAATCCATAAGGCTAAATAGGAAATCAGATTAGATTTTTTCTTTTTTTTTTTTTTTTTTCTTCGAACTCACATCCTCACGCCTGCCAGACAGGCACTTATATCACTGAGCTAGATCCCCGGCCTGAAAATTAGATTAGAAATAATCTCTCATGTAAAGAAAGAAATGACAATCTTAATAAAAGGAATTGCTCAGCATAGTTAGAGAAGACATAGATAAAAAAGTACATGAGCATGGGAAAATGATGAAAACCTTGAATGATCAATTTAGGAAAGAAAAAGAATGCATGGAACAAACTCAAAGAGATATACAGGAAATAAAAAACTCCACTGAAAGCTGGCAAAACCATTTGAATAAAGCTGAGGATAGACTTTCAGACCTCAAAGACAGGATCACAGCTAGCAATCATGAACGGAAAGAACTTTTAAAAACAATATAGTTCTGGAAACATTAGCCAGAGCAATTAGACAAGAGAGAGAAATGAAAGGAATTAGGATAGGAAGGCAAGAAGTTAAATTAACATTACTTGTAGATGACATGATACTCTATATAGAAGACACCAAATGCTCCACCAAGAGACTTGTAGATTTAATAACCAAATTCAGTAGTGCAGCTAGATAAAAAGTCGACACTCAAAAATCAACAGCATTTCTATATACAAACAACAAAATGACAGAGACAGAAATTAGGGAAACCACACCCTTCACAATAACATCCAAAAAAATGAAATACTTAGGAATCAACCTAACAAAGAAAGTGAAAGATTTATACATTGAAAGTTGCAGTACTCTGAAAGGGGAGCTCAAGAAGATATCAGAAAATAGAATCAATTGCTTATGGAAAGAAGAACCAACATACGGAAAATGGTCCTACTCTCGATATTGTTATACAGATTTCACAAAATCCCAATCAAAATATCATTAGCATACCTCACAGAACTAGAGAAAACACTCCTAAAATTCATCTGGAACCAGAAGAATCTAGAATAACAAAAGCAACTCGGCAACTAAAGTAAGGCAGGAAGCATCACAATCCCTGACTTGAAATGATACTATAAAGCCACTGTGAAAAAACAACATGGTTTTGGCAAAAAACAGACTACAGCATCAGTGCAACAAAACAGAAAACGCAGACACAACTTCAAACAAACCAAACCACCCTATCTTCAAAAATGAAGCCAAATATGTTCACTGGAAGAAAGATAGCCTCTTTAATAAATAATGCTGGAAAAAATGACTTCCCACATGCCAAAGACTAAAATCAGACCCATGCCCATCACCTTGCACTAAACGGAAGTCAAAATGGATCAAAGATCTAAACATTAAAACAGAAACACTAAATCTACTGGATGAGACAATAGGCAGAAATCTAGAAGACATAGTGTAGGAAAAGACATCATGAACAAAAGCCAGATCTCATGGGAAATACTACAAACAGTCAAAAACTAGGCTCTCACCTGATAAAGCTTCTATTGGCTTTGTCTTCTCCAGACTTAAAGCTGTACATCTACCCAAGATGAATGCCTGGTGTCTGTTGAGGGCCTTTAGGCTGACCCTCTGTAGAGTATCTCTGACTTTCAATTAACAACTATGACCCCGTCAGCCTGAAGAAGCCACAATGGTCATCGCACATTGCTCTTTCATGACAGTTTGGGGTACTTTTTCAGAGGGGGAAATGTTACAGGCAGCTGAGTTACATAGAATATATGGGCAGTTAGACGACGCTGGGCTCTGAAAGGAGCCAGGGCAGAAGACCAGATACCTTGCAACCATGAGGGAAAACAAACACCTTCTGCTGTGGGTCCAGATCTCAAGACAAAAGACAACAAATGCAGACACACCCTAAGGATAAACATCAGGGATTGATATTCTAAATAGGTAACTATCACCTTGAGGAAGCCAGAAGCAGCCAGTAATCCAACCCCTTACACATAAAGGTCATGTTCCCCCTTGTTATACAACTCGCTTCCCTACTGGATCCCAATGTAATCAATCTTACCTGAGCAATTATACTTGTAATATTACTGGTTGACCATAATTCTGTCCCACCTCATGCCCACCTTGTGAGTTCCCATTTTTCCCCACCTTAGAACCATCTTACCTGGTTTTGCACTATAAAAGTTCCTAAAAAAGACAGAGTCTTTGGCAACCCACTTGGGACCCCTTTTGTCTGTCAGACAGAAACTTTCTTTCTCTCAATAAATATTTGTGCTCTTAAAATCTTGAAAATTTTCTCCACAACAAAAGAAATCACCAGCAAAGTGAGAAGACAACCCACAGAGTTAGCAGTTTTCCCTCAAAGGACTTATATCTAGAGCATATAAAGAAATGAAAAAAATCAGGCCCCCAAAATTCAAAGACCCAGTCCAAAAATGGGCACCTGACATGAATACACACTTCTCAGATGAAGAAATAAAAATGGCAAATAAATACGTGAAAAACTATTCAGCATCATCAATCATTTGAGAAATGCAAATTAAAGCTGAGATACCATGTCACCCAAGAAAAAGTGGCTATCATCAAAAGATCAATGGCTAACAACGGGGTTGTAGAGAAAAAGAAACTCTTCTCCACAGTTGGTGGGAGTGTACACTAGTGCAACCACTGTGAAAATCAGTGTGGAGATTCCTTAAAAAACTAGGATTAGAGGTCCCATTTAACCTAACTATTCCCCTTCTGGGTATCTTCCCAGAAGAATTAAAAACATCATACCACAGTTATATATGTGCACCCCTGTTAATAGCAGCACAATTTGTAACCTATAAATCTTGGAAACAATCCAAATGCCTATCAACTGAGGAATGGATAAAGAAGATGTGGTTTTTTCACATAATGAAATACTACTCACCCATAAAGAAAAATAAACTTGAGACTTTATAGGTAAATGGATGTCACACAAGACCATACTCATAAGTGAAATAAATCAGACCCACATATGTAAATGTATTGTCTCGTTAGTATGAGAAACTGAAAGAGTAAATAAGATACAAAATGCACAATAGATATTGTGAATAGGGAAGAAATTGTTCAAAAGAAATGAAAAAATGTGATAGGAGATAGGGGAAAGGAAGGATGGGGAAAAATATATATATGAACACACAATAGTTGAGATAGTTAGTTATATAGCTAGTTTCTCTTAGTTCATCAAAAAGAAAGTTTTGTGCTAATACTTTTTTTGGACAATATTTCATGCCTATGTCTTGTACTCTGAACAATCACTATGAATATAACAATATATAATGAATTAGTTATGGTTACTCTCCTGCTAGCCTGTTATAAAACTGTTTCACTGTTATTTTTTTCTCTTTAAAATTAAAAAATAAATAAAAATAAAAAACATGGTGAAGAAAAACATACATGAACATCTGTTCTGTCAGCAATCCATTTTGCTAACTGTTCAGCTGCAAATCCAATTCTTTGAAGGTCAAAAGTATCAGCTCTCTTGGGCCTGCCTTTCGGAGGAAAATGCATGAATGTAGGAGCAGAATTCATGTTGAGCTGTAAAACATGGGAGAAATACTAAGTATAATACCATTCCAATATTCTTTATATATCACTGATCTAACACATTATGAATTTTAGAGGCAGCATCACAAAATTTCAAATGGCTTTCCATTTAACTTCTATTTTTACTCATACTGATGAACTCATGAATGAAAGTGAATTAGTAAATTTGATTAAATTGCCTGAATTCTGACATTTAACACACGATTCATATTTTTATTGTGTCTTCTGTATTTTAACAGCTATTACACTCTTTTCCTTCCTAGAATTTTATAATTAAAGAAATAACTCAAAGTATAAAACAGAAGTATTATGACTTGATAGTACATGGATTATTTTATTTCTTAAACAGTTATAATTTTGCAATGTAATAAGCACATTATGGAATCAATTTTGGGTACATTGAAAGTAGACTGAATTTCCTATTTACAAATATAAAGGGTTTTCCTGGTAATAATGATGACTAAGCAACAGAAATGGACATTTTTATCTATACAACTTGAAATTACCAGATTATAACAAAATTCCCAATACAGGTTTTTTCTGTTTAAATTCTCTATTAAATCAACTATAAAAATGGATATATCATAGAAATATTTTCTTTAGGTAATCTGCATTTGAAAAGCATACTAAATAGAATACTACCACAGTAATAATGATCCTTATTATTTACACTGAGATACGACTACAAATATACATATGTAATTTCTACTACCCAGAATTATTTTTCAAATCTTAAATGAAAGGCTAAGAGATTTTGACCTTTCACTTGCAATGTAGTTCAGTTTTTCCCAATAATGTGAATGAAACTGAACTCACAAATTAGACAAGAGTTGACATCATGATAAGACTACAGCAGCAAAAGCTTAGCTACCCACTACAGTGAAGTTTACAGTCAAGACCAAAACAGCTTCTGCTCTATAAATGAACTTGACTGTAGCTGTCATTTTTACAAGACAGCTTCAAATCACTTCAGAGTTTCATATAGCTCAAGCACAAAAATGAGCTAAATATTAAGCAGAAATCTATATCACATGTTTCTCATATTTTATACTGCAAATGTAATTGATGTTTCATTATTTACCTTCATGTTATCAACATTAGTATTTTTCAGTAAAGATTGATAACTGGCCCAGGTAAGCCAGAGTGTGCATGTCTGTCCCCTCAAAAACTCACACTGAAATTAAATTTTCATTGTTATTATATTAAGATGTGGGACCTTCACAAAAGTGACCAAGCCAGAGGGTTCCACCCTCACAGCTGGAAATCCATACCTTCCTAGGGATGAATAAGGCCATTACTGAAGGTGGAGCACATCCCCTCTTGAATTACTCCTGCTGTTTTTCAGTGTGTTGACAAGGTACTTGCCAACTGCTGCCAGTTTGATACTAGCCTTCTGTCTTCCAACATATTTCTGTTCATTATAAGCTACCCCATTTCAGGTATTCTTGTTATAGTAACACAGAAAAGGCCTTATTCAAACTGTGCTTTTTCTGAATAGACACTAGGATTACTCTTTCGTCCTGTATCTTTTCGGGCTCTTTACTCTTTTACCCTACCTTCTCATTCTTTCTACAGATTGAGATTTAACAAACCTGTGCAAAAATAAGGTTTCTTATGGTGGGGGTAGGATGGCAGGATGGTCAAGGGGACTGGATGCCAGTGTTACTGTTAAAGTTCTACTGTAATTTCTTAATAAACAATGATACATCAGGCACAGAGCTAAATAGCTACACATATTAGGATCTCATTTTAATCTTTCCAACAAGTTTATGGAAAAGACACTATTTTTTCCTTCTCTTACAGAAGAGGAGATAAAGACTTAAAATGATCAATAATTTATGAAGGTCACATAGCTATTAAGATATGGCCTCAGTTCTGAATCTATACGGTTCATTACCACTATACATGATACTTTCAGGTATAAAAATTATACAACTTTGATAAGCTTTTATAAAAACTTTGAACAAGTGCATAACATTAAATTATAAAAACACATTCCTACAACATGGTACAGGACACAGATTATGACATATAACATCATAAAACATACATATATCACAAGCATAAAATGTATTTGCAAATCAGGAGTCTATCTCGTTCCATTTTCCAGTGGTGGGTTTGCATGTAATGGAGATTCAGTAATGTTGGTGAAACTGAAAAAAGTTCCCAGTTACCAATTCTTTTGTCCCTTGTGCTTCTACTCCAGATTTTGTTCATTTGTATTTCTTCCATGCATGCTGTGCCGGTTACTTTTCTCTCATTGCTCAGACAAAACATCTGACACCCAAAATGAAGGAAGGAAAGGTTTACTTAGCTCACAGTTTGTAGAGGGTTCATTCTATACTCTGCTCGCTTCAAGGCACAGTGGCGTATGACAGAGGGCAACAGTTCATGATGGTGGAAAACAGCAAAAGCAACAAGAGCAAAAAGGAAGGAACACACAAGTAGATTCTTTCTGTCCTTTATATTGTATGTAGGCCACACCCACCCTAAAGCAGGTGCAACATTCACATCCATAATTCCAGCATTGAAACATGAATCAGTCACAAATTCTAGAAGCCTGCCCCAATGATGCATGAGGCTTTGGGAAGACATACAGACACAAACTGTAACATTCCACCCCTGGCTCCCCAAAGACTCATGCAAATTCTTTATGCAAAAAACATTTAATCCATCTCCAAGAGTTGCCAAAGTCCTAATAGTTTCAGCATTGCTGAAAAGTCCAAGTCCAAAGTCTCCTCTGAGATTTAAGGCAAACTCTTAGCTGTGAGCCCTTGTACAAATGAAAAGAAAGTTAAACACTTCCAACACAATATCACAGAATAAACATTCCCACTCCAAAAGGAATAAACAGGGGAATACAAAGAATTGCGACCAAAGCAAGTCCAAAATGCAGCAGGACAAATATTAAGTCCTATAATTCTATGTGGTACATCAGAAGAAATCTGTGGTAAGTTGTGAGCTCCAAAAGGCTAGTGTGATTCTGCCCCTATGGCACTTCCGGTGGTTGTAGCTCGAAAGACTTGTCTCTTGGGGCTGCTCTGTGCCTTCCTTGCAGCTTTCCTTAGATGATTAATATTCCTGGCTTTTCTAAACTTCTGGGGTCTCCACAGCACCTTTGGCTTCACTCTCACAGCTTCACACATTGCCCTCTAACAGGCACACTGCCTGGGCTCCCAGGACTTCTGAAATCTGAGTGGAAGCTTTTTTAAACTCAGAACTCTTGCATTCTGGATGCACCTAAAACTAGTGCCATGCAGATGATGGCAAGGTCCACTGCCAGCTGGAGCAGTAGCCAGGCTTTCCTCTCTCTTGGCTGCAGGGGTTGAGTGTTTGAATCACTGGACATTCTGAATCCAATTCCAAGAAACAAATTCTCTAGGTCACCACCATTCTGGAACCTGGTGCAGACCCCACCTCCATTCTGGAACTTGGTGCTCTGCAGCTTTCTCCTCCAAGCAAAGCCTTTCACTCTTGCAGTTTTGAGGCTGCAGAGAGTGGAAACTTGCTGCTTCTTGTGATGCCCTAAA
Organism: Dasyprocta punctata; assembly: GCA_004363535.1. Taxonomy (NCBI): domain Eukaryota; kingdom Metazoa; phylum Chordata; class Mammalia; order Rodentia; family Dasyproctidae; genus Dasyprocta; species Dasyprocta punctata. The sequence continues at coordinate 12,278 of RJWM01012076.1, read as the reverse complement.
TCCATCTTTTATATTCTGGAGAAGACTCTTTCTGTCCATTCCATTGTATGTAGGCCACGTTCACCCTAGGGTAGGTGTAGCATTCACACCCTGAATCCCAGGACTGAACCATAAATCAATCACAAACTCTAGAAGCCTGCACCTATGATGCATGAGGCTTTAGGGGAATACACAGACACAAACTGTAACAGATGCATAAGAGAGCTATGAGAAAAATATAAACATATTACTATAGGGGAGGAAGTGTTCCTCATCTGACAACTAGGAAATTCTACTAAAGCTTAACATACTACAATTGTAGGATTTTTAAAAGTTATATAATCCAAGGCCTTCCTTTTAATTAAAATGTGCATATTCCCCAAGGCCACACAAAGCAGAAAGCAACGAGAGACTGGTTTTCTAGGCCAGAGCTCCTTTCAGCACAGTATATTCAATAACCAACTGGCCCATCATCGGGCACTTAGCCTTAACATTTCTGTGAGAAAAAGAAAAAAAAATGTATTTATATATATGAATATATTTTCCCCAAAACACACTCAACAAGCTAAAAATCTCAAGTTTCTTCTCTTTTTATTCATATTGTCTTTAGAAACCACGTATTGCTGACAGTGATTTAGAACATCAGCTTAGAGAGAATATTCCAGCAAAATATGACTCATTGGGAAGGAAATGTAAGCACTAAAAATCTCTCAGAGGTTCTCTAGTGGAACAAAATATATACTTCTCCCATTTTTGCAGAATATAATTTCTCAAAAAATCATTAACTCCCATAACTTTTAAGCATTTCTACATTTTAAAATGAAAACTGTTACTACTAAGCCAGGGGCTGATTCAGAAAAGACAAAGCAGGTCTATATGAGGAATTCTACTGAATCAAAATTAACCTAATGAAACATTTCCATTAAAAACTATCTTGACTCATAACTATGAAGAATTTTTTATAAAGTTAATGTATATAAAAGAATTCAACCATTAAATCTAAATATATATATATAAATTAAATCTATCTATCTATCTATCTATATAATATAAATTTGTAGCCTACAGTCAGAACAGCATAAGCCCCGGATTAGTTTCTAACCACAAAATTGTTTTTGTTTGAAATCTGAATTAGCTGTCAACATTTTAAAGGCAGAAATTTCATATAAAAATTCTTATCTCGGTCTACTCTGAGAAACTGATCTAGCTACACATGGCTTGTATATTTTTTAAGAGAGGTGGAGCTGATCTCCCATTGCGGTCAAGCATGTCCTCTCCAATTTACTATAGATCCCATCTAAAATAAACTTTCTCAACAGCGAGACCAAGGGTCAGATACACACTGCTCTGCCTATTGTATTCTTATAGTAGTGAGAAGCGAAAGGAAATGAGTGTTTCTATTAAACATGATTAAAAAAAAAAAGACCAAGAGATTTTAATAAGAACAAGAGAAAGTATATTTAATTGTGTAAATGAAGTACTAATATACTTAGTATACTAAATAAACAAAAATTATAATGAAACTAAATTAATGCAATACACTTCCTTCATTCACTTCAGAGTCCTGTGCAGGGCAGACATCTAAGGTTAAAATTCTGCTCTAGCAGTCAGGGTGGATGCATATGGCTATTTTCCAACACGGAGGGAAGGATTCAAATATATAATGAGTAAATTTTTCATTTGATAATCTCTAAGACCAATTTCCTGAGAGTCTATAGAAATCAAAATTACTTAAGATATTTGGTTCTTATAGTACTATGATTTTCCTTTATCAGTTTATTGGAAATTATATCATTTATGCTTTTCTTTTAGTAGTATATTATTATTGGTTCCCTATTCTGTAAGCTGCTTATAAGAACTATGTATGTTTTTTGTGCCAATTTATTTCTCTTACAATGTAAAACTAAATAACATTTGCTGAATGAATGAATACAAAGAAACATAAATACAAATAGACATCCTATTTGTTTTATTCAAAATGAATTTATGAGGTAAAGAAAAGGTTAAAACTACTAATAGGAAAAGTTAACTAAAGGTAAACAAAAAAGATAATTTATCTTATTCAACCAGAAATCAGCAAAGATGAATAAATTAGGAATTAAATTAGTGAAAATTGCTGGAGATTTAGCTCAGAGGTTCAAGCGCTTGCCTGGTAAGTACAAGATTGTGCAAAAAATAAAAAAATAAAAAATAAATAATAATTAGTAAAAATATTCACTGATGGCCCATTTACTATCAATAGTGAAAAACATGCTTTTCCATGATCTAGGACAGCATTATGCCAAAGAATGTCAGATGTGAGAAAAATGAAATGGACCATTACGGTCAAATCAATCAACACTAGGTAAGTTTTGCATTTGAAAGAGACTGACAAGGCACAAAAACACTAAAAAATTATCAACTGTAGAATAACAGTATGATTAAGAGCCAAAGACTGGAGAGTGAAACAACTGAGACAAAATTTTACTTACACATTACACAATGCTATAACTGTGGATAAGTGACAATCTCTCCACACATTCATTTTCTCATCTCTGAAACAGTGACAATAACAATCTCTCATTTGATCATTGTAAAGTTAAATGAAAAATACATCTGAAACACTCAATACAATGCTACGATCACAAACACTCGATTTTAGTTAAGAATGGGAACACAACCATGATAACAATATCAATGCTAACTAGCACCCTTGTGCCAAAACCCATGTCCATAGAGAACACTATAATTGAGAGTATATTAGCCTGCTCAGGTTACCACAAAAAAAGTCAGTTGCTTCTACAACAATTTAGTTTCTAGCACCTCCAGAGACCAGAAATCCAAGATGAAGGTGCTGGCAGGCTTGGTTCCTGGTGAAGCTTCTCTTCCTAGCTTGCAAATGTCACTTTACTGCTGTGTCTTCACATGGCCTTTATCTCCGTGCACAAGCACTCCTGGTGTTTCTTCTTCTTCTGAGGACATCAGCACTTCTATATTGGGTATATAACCTTTATTACCACATTTGACCTAAACTACTTACTGAAAGGTCCTATCTCCAAGTACAGTCACAATATGTTCCCTGACTTTATCATATGAATTTGGTGGGGATACAATTCAGGCAATAACAAAAAAGCAACTTAAAATAAATATTTAGTATTTTACATGTAAAATTGTCTGTACCTGCCACACTGGAGAAATGAAGGTTAAGTAAAACTGTGAATGAATTGTATGCAAAATATCATAAATATGTATGTACCAAATATATCCTAAACCATGTATAATTAAATAGAAGAATAAGATTAATCTATGTAAATTGGCACTGCATGCTGAAAAAACACATTTCCTCTATAATACAGAAATCGCAACGTGTTCACTGAATTCACTAATGGCAAAATTGTACAGTACTAGAGATAACATGAACTGAAATTATTTTACATTACACAAGGCATTAACTATTGTATTTATGAATTTATTCAATGCACTGCATTTTTATCTGACAAAAAATCAATCATAATAACCAACTCCATTATGTATTACCAAAATAAAATACAACTTTTTTTACCTGCTGAAAAACATCTGTTCCCTCATCATAGTCCACCATACTGAAAAACAGTTTGTTACAGAAAGCAGACGAATAGCGCCAGGAGTTAGCCAGTATTTGATATTCTTCATTAGCTTGCCTGAAAAGTATAATAGGACAAAAAAAAATAAGTACTCAATTATCAAACCCATTATTAATAAAACCAGTAATTCTAGGGCAATAATTTTGTGTTGAATTAGTAACACTTGTATAGACTGCAAACTAAATAGTTAAAAAAACATTTTTAAAAGGAAGAAATATTATAATGACATAAAATGATATAAAACTCCAATTTTGTTATTCATAGCTTTATCATAATTCAGACACGGTAACTCATTTACATAACTTATAGCTATGCTAGAACAGCAAAGTTGAGTCATTCTAATAATAAGAGCATGGAGCACAAGCCTGTTCTGGCCCTTTAAATAAAAAGTTTGCTAATTTTTCTTCTGGGGATAAAAACATTTTGTGGCATTTTCTACGCATGTAAGTTAAATCTTCGAATAATTCTTAGTAGAAGACACTGCAATTTTGAAGCAATTTTGCAGAATAATTGCAATTCAGTTTTATAGAACAGGAAAACTACAAGGCATAAACTTGTGAATACAGTTATATTGCACATTTATGTACACCTAAAAACATCTGTATATTCAAACCTAAAAGTAAGCAAAAATTTCTGAGTTGATAAAACCCATGTCACAAACCTTCCCCTTAGTTAATATTTATTCCTACGCTGAACCCATTTTATTAGATATTTTGCTGATTTTCAAGATGATAATGCTTTGTATTAAGATGTAAGGAGAGAGTAAAAGTAGAAAATTGGCATTACTAGAAGTAGATAAACAGTAATAGAAACATGAAGTAACAAGTTATTGCTCAAACATTAAAAAATAAGAACACTAAGAGTGTTTCTTCTTTATACTTCACTATTATCAGAAATTTATTTCTTCCTTTACCCAAAAATATAACTGAAGAAATAAATAGGTATGATACCACAATGACAAAAGACTTTACAACGTCAGCAGTAGATAAAAAATTGCAAGAAATATTTGGAAAACAGCTAGTAAAATAGTTTTGGTAAAAAAAGGCTACAATCTCAGAGGCAAATGCATCACAGTAAGAAGCTAAAAAAAACACTAGATTCTTAAGCAGCAGACACTGGAGATAAGAAACACAGGTAAACATAAGGGTCATAATTAAACTTCTTTATACCAATAACAGACCCAACTTTCGTACCACCCCCAGGAAACTCAATGTTTAGCTTTTCTATTGCTTAATGATTGGACTATCAAAGAAAAAACCACATACATAATGAAAACCTAATTTGTGAAAGAGATAATTGTCATTTTTAATTTTAAAAATTAATTAAAAAATAGGAATTCACAAACAAAAATTGACTCCAGAAGGGTTAAGACATTTAAAAAATAATAATACACTTAGAAAGAGTAAGAGAAGATACTCCATTTGTCAAAAACTACATAAGGTCTAAGATTTTATCCTACAACCTAAAAACTAATTTGTAAATATTTCATGAATTCTGGAGAAACACACAACATTACTGGGTCAGAGACAAGGGGTTTTCTTACTTCCTTTTTCTTTACATTAGCTCCCTTTGTCCCCAAATCTCACAAGTTACCACAAAGGGCTCTTCACGAATGCCCACATGCAACTGACTGTGTTACAGGAGTGGAATGCTGACTTCAGAGGACTTACATTTTTATAGAAAATGATAAAAAGCCAACGCTGTGTGTGCTGAGAGACTTCTAACTCTTTAAGGCTTTTGATGGCACACACAGCCCTGAAAACCTTCTCCAGTAAAGAGCGGTGAGGCCTTGTGTGCTGGCCACACCCAGGTGGAAGATGGAGGACACTCAGGGTCCATGAAGACAGCTTCATCCAACAGCATTCCCAAGTAATTAATAATAATAAAGAAATGATTAAAAACCAGAAACTAACCTAGAGATATAATCTAATAAATACACTTTCAAATAGTCTAAATGCATAGGTAACAACAAAAGAGAAATAGATATCAAAGCAAAAAACTGCTACTGTACAGCAATGAAAAGAAGAATGACAAGACAATGTACAGAATGGGAACACAGTGGGGAGGTTTCTTAAAAACTAGAAATAAAACTAGCATATGATCCAGCTACCCACTACTGGGTTATGTCTAAAGGAAATGAAATCAGTATAAATATCCATATTTATGCTAACATTGTATATTACAGCCTTTATATTCCATACATTGATGAATGATAATATAAAAATTTGCAGTAAATACACAATGTCAGTCTTTTTTAAAAAGAGAACAAAATCTTGTCATCTGCAGCAATATGGATGAACTTGAGATCATAATGGCACGCAAAACAAGATGATCACAAAAAGACAAATACCACATGGTTTAATAGATATGTAGAATGTATTTGATAAAAAGCTGATATCACGGCCATGCATGGGCCACTGAGGGGATAGTCAGACCCCAACCTTTTCCCATGAGGCAACGCCATTTGAGGACTGCGGGGGAAGAGAACAAGAAGCACACCCTGCCTGCGAATCAGCACCATGAGCAGGCTGCTGAGGGGAGAGCCAGATGCCAGCCCTTTCCAGCATGTGGGCTGGGGAGAAACAAGAAGAGCCTGGCCCCGGAAGTGACCAGCTGCAGAGAAACACAAGCTGCAATGATAGCTATTGAGGTAAAATGCAATTTAATGCTTGTAGTGTTTAGTGTTTCATTGACTTTGCAGGTCTAAAGCTAGTAGTCTGATCATGTATTCAGAGGATAACAATATGCAATGTAACACCTATGGGGAATTTCCTACTAAAGGTGGTAGGCATTGTTCATTCTCTATTATGTTCTTTCAAAGTCCTGTAATATTTTCATTGTTTTGTTGGGTTAGGTTTTATTTTGTTTTGTTTGATTTTATTATATCCAACGGCATGGGCAGTTATTTCAAAGATAACAAGATATATTATGGTAGCCATTTTGGACTTACTATTATCTTGTTTTGAAGTCCTTTATTGCATTCATTGGTTTGTTTTTACTGGTTCTATTCTGTTCTGTTTTGTTTGATTTTTACTATGTCTGAAGGTATGGGCAGCTACTCTGAAGACAAGAGGCATTATGGTAACCATTGGTGATCTCATATTGATTTGAAATCCTGTGTCACTTACACTGGTTTGTTTTGTTTTGGCTTTATTGTTTTATTTTGCTTGGTTTTATTCTTTTTAAAATAAAAATAAATAAAATAAAAAATAGAAAAAAGCCAAACTCACAGAAATAGGAAGCAAAGCATAGTTACCACATATTGGGGAAAGGAGAGTGAAGGAATGGGGAGTTGCTGCTTAATGGGTACAGAGTCACAGCCAGACAGGTGAAAAAAGGAGAGCTGTTCTAGTGCACAGAAAGTGACTACAATTAATAGTATTTTATCCTATAGTACCAAACAGCTCAAAGAAAGAATTTTCAATGTTCTCATCACAATTAAATAATAAATGTTTGAGATGACGAGCCATTTAAGTATCCTGAGTTCATCAATACACAATATATACATGTACCAGAAAGTCACACTGTACTCCATAAAGATGTATACATACTATTATTTTTTAAAAGATTTTTAAATAGCTATTCTTTTGGAGAGCAAACAACAAAAATCCAATGCAAACACTAAAAAGAGGCAGCATTTCTAGAGATAATACAATGAAAGGAAACTACCAGTTTATGAGTAAAAGGAATGAGAAAAGATCAACATCGAGAAACATTGTGGTATTTCAGAACACTATAGATAAAAAGAAGACTGGAAAGATTTTCACACAAACAAAATTTTTCTGACAGGGACAAACAACAAGATCAAACTGGGTTAATCATCAGCAACACCAGGTACTGGCAGACAGAACACCACCTTGAGAGTTTTGAGGAGATGTTTGTTATCTAGAATTCTATGCTGATTCAAATAACCCAGTTTGAAATAAACATGTTCTCCAAAAATGTAAGGAATCTGAAATTTAATACATTTGCTCAAGAAATTATCTTAGGATATAATTGATAAAAAAGATTATGCAAATGAAGAAGTGGAAAATGAGAAACTATGACCAAAGCACTAAAAAAGGGAGAAAAGTAAGAAAGATGTACTCCAATTATGAAGCAAGGCAGTGATAATTGCAAATTACAAGAGAATTTAACTGCATATCAAAATGATTCTAAGGAATTGTTAAAATCATAAACATGGGGACAATACAAAGACCATAGTAAAACATTTGCTCCCACACAAAGAAAAACAATTTTAAAGAGAACATAAGAGGCAAAATGCAAACAAGCAAATTAAAATAGATCATAATTTTCACTAACTGGTGAAAAAAAAGATTATTTTGAAAGGTCTGTTTTGAGAGGGGTAGAGGTTATAAACAATGGCCCTGTAGGAATGTAACACTAAACATCACTTTTTGTTTTTCTATGGGTGCCATCAGTGTGAAAACAATAATGTAGACACTGTTTATTCCTTTCAACTTACTTAATCAATATTAGGGCACAGATATACTGTGCTTACAGTATAGAATGCAAATGCTACCAACAGTGACAATACAGAAGTACAGTGAATTTGGTTTGATTGGTAAAAGGAAAGGAGAAGATGTGATGGAGAAGGCAGCACTTGCTAATCCTTATCACAAATTCAAGAATCTAGAAACATCATCTGCAGTTAATGAGAAACACAAGGATACTGTTTATTGTTATAATACAATAAAAAGAAGAAATAGTCATAAACATTATAAAGGACAAATTAAATTTTTATCTATCCTAGCAAGAAATATAAAGATCAAGCTCACCATATGAAATACTGTAGTAACATCTGAGCCACAGGGAAGAAAAGATTGAGAAAGCACAGGGAAGAATAGCGATTGTATCTGGTTCACACTTCAGTAGGTGACTGTATGGGCCACAGACTACAGTTCTTCTGTTTTTCATGCTGTGTTTATTTTAAGAAGGCTAAATATGAACAGCGCTATAATATGAGGCTATATAGCATAATTATCTTAAGGACATCATTTTATCAGCACAGTACAGAAACTGATCACAAGACCCACTAATGTAAGGCTGCAATGTGCGCAGTAGGTAGAAAACTACACAGGATTCCTTTTAGACTATTTTAAATGGAAATGGTTACAAACACTAAGTTTCCTGATTAAGATTTAGTTAATTCTTAACTATAAGTTCACTCATATCAAGAAGTTATTTTTCAAGTTCTCTGCTCTTACAGAGTTGATGTTTTGGTGGACAGAAATATAACCAATAAATGAATAAAAATAATTAAACACTAATATATACTGAGAAAAATGCACAGCATCGATGGATGGCATTAAAAAATAACTGAGGATCTACTTAGATAGTATGGTCACAAGAGGCTTCTGAGACGAAGCGACATTAATGTTCAAATCCCAAGAATGAGCAAGAGCCATCCCTGAAAAGAGCTGCAATGTTGAATACTTCAGGCAGCAGGAATATCAAGCACAAAGGTCTAAAGAAGACGTGAACTTAAGGTGCTGGTAAAATTGTAGCTGACATGCAAATGAGAACATGCTGTTTCCTAGAGGAATACATGCGGAACACACAGGTTAAGCTTTTCCTCATGCTGTACTCCAAATTCTAAAATAAAAACAATTAAAACCAACATAAGCCCGAAGATCTGCTTTTATTTTTGTCAACAGAATATAATATTAGTGGTAAGTATTCATCACTGATTTTCAAAGATAATATGCATAATAACATGACACAGTAAATCAGTATTAACACCACCTTTGCACATTAAAGGCTAAATAGACCAACACTGCTTTTAAGAAAGTATTAAAAATAGCATTATAATTAAGAAAGCAGTATATAAGCAAAATTATACTCTTAGAAAATTTCCTTTGAAACAACAACTTAGATGAGTAGAAGAAAACTGGTATTTTATGAAATGAAAACTTCCCTATTAGGAAAAAGAGAAAAATAACCATTTTTAGATTTTTCAACATCAATGTCCAATCCTTTAATGAAATGACTTGAGATGGGAATAATGTCGAATTTCTTTTCCACATATTGTTATAACCTAGCCCAGACTTACTAGAGCATATTAAGCAATACACTGATCCAGTCACTAATTCAGTCCACCAATTCATATTTGTATAAATAATGTGCCTGATGATGCTCAGCAAACAGTAAGTACAAAGTCCCTTATCTCAAGGAGATTACATTGTAGTGAGAGTGTCAGACAGTCCTTGTACAAAGAAACATGAACTACTAGGCAATCATAAATACTCAAAGTTAAAAAAAAAGTAAAACAAAATGTGATAAAGGTTGATGAACAGTCAAACGAAGAAATTCATTTTTGCCTGCAAACATTTCACTTTTTCAGATTAAATTCCTCAATAACCAATTCAGAGATACAGTCAAAATCCTAAAAATGTTTCCCACAGCATAGATAATTAAGGTAATGAAGACATACCCTGGCCACAACTTGTATCATTTGTCTCCACCAACATAACACACTCAAAGAATCTCTGTTTTGTGAACCTACTATGTCTAGTCTTATGACATCTATTAAATATTTTGCTTAGAATACCTCCCCTTCTTTCAAAGTTCACTCAAAATCACCACTTCTTTGAAGATCATTTCAAATATCTACACCTACACTGTTTGCTGATACAACTGCCTAAAACAGAAATTCTCAGATACTCTGTAGTGCTATTTATTTTATGCATATATCTGTTCTCCTCCTTTTAGTGATTATCCAATGGCTAAGATCTGGTACAAAATAAGCACTTTAATAAAGTTTTGTTGATAGTCGTGATAAATAATACACTTTCCTTATCAATAAATATATCATAAATACCTTAAAAAATTATCACATTAGATATTCTGAATTCTAGAATCAGACTAGAAGTTCGTTTACATTTGTCACTATATTTAGGTTCTTGTGGAAGTAAAAGATTTTAAACCTAGATACCATGACACATATATGCTATTTGGCAAAGGTCTAGAGTATTCATGCCTCAAATGGTTATAGTGACTGATCCTCTTATAGCATGTTAGTAATATGCTAATTTCATATGCAAATATCCAATTCAAATCTTAATCATCAATGATATTGACATTCAGCATTTTAGTATATACTACAATAACAAAGAAGTACGCTTCAAAGTATCTACCTTTAAGAGTCTAGTGAGAAGAAGGAATATGTACTCTAATACATAAAACAAAATACGTATGTTTTTAAAAAGAACAGAATGTAGGTGATCTGTAGAGTATAGAAAGGATGGGATCATAGTAGCCTGAGACTAAGACTGAATGTGAAAAAAAATCTGCAAAATAACTGAGATTAGTCTGGAAGGACTAAAAAATATAATAATCAAAAGAGAACAGATAAAACACTAAGTAACAAACAGTTTTAATAGAGACTACTCAGTCTGAAATGTGTCTTACATGTTTAAATAATAGAATACAAACTACATATTAGAACACTGGAACAGATAGAAAAATAAACAAGACCCTGCCTTTATTCTGTAAACACTGAACAACTTCAAGTGTTTATACTTAAAGAAGTGATTATGAAAATACTATGTAGAAACATGTGTCTAGTAACCTCGCGTACAACAGATTGGAGGAGGAAATATATGTTTGGAATCCAGTTAATATTAAAAATAAATGTTACTACAATGGCCTTACAACAGGGAAAACAGAAGATTTTTAAAATATAAAGATATGACCTATTTTGTGTATATTTTCCCTTTTGAACCAAAAGGGGCAAAGAATCCAGAAAAATTCTCTAAATCATCTACTTTGGACTGTCTCCAGTTTAAATAAGGAATTCTTCAGAAGTCAATGTAAATGATATTTTCTCAACTGAAACAGAACATTCAGAAAAACTTTAATACTGACCAAAAAATGGCTTTCTTCTGTTGTAATTTGTAGCGGAAGGATGAGTGAACAAATCTTTATCATTAAAAATAATTCAATGAGCTAATAAAATATGCAATTTAATATCAATGATGTCTACATTCAGGTATCATAGTGATAAAATTCATTAGAAAAAAAAGTGCCCCCAATAATAGACCCTCTTCCCCACCTTATTCCATTATCCCTTAGGTTCTCCCCCATATCCCAAACTTCTTAATGCTTAATTAGGGAAGAGGGGAAATTTAACAAAGTACAGAGAAAGGAACCCAGTGAATCCTTCTTATGTTTCTGCCAGCTTGGACTAATGAGTAAAGTCAGACCTTACTAATGCGTCTTTTAGTATATACTTCAGACTTCGCTACCATTTGAAGGTGGAAACTGAAAAACCACAAATGTGCCAAATACTTAAATCAAATAATTACATTTCCGACACTATTAACCAAATGATATTTTGTTTGGGAGGTTCACAGTAATAGGAATGGCCTACTCTTAAGAATGCGGGGAACCCTGAAAATTGTTCTCATCTATTCACGTGCAGCCTGCAGAGGGCAGTCAAGGAGCATCACAGCGATCCAGGAACGCTCAAGCAATAACTGCAGGGCATTGTTCTGTTAAATCAGTTACATTAACTCTTCTCTATTTTTCATTATGGGAACAAGAAAAACATCGCAATTCAAATTCTATAATATTTATATTATAATCTTTTTAAAGGTTATGCAAAGCTAAAAAGGATTAACTCATCTAGAGCAGTACGTATTTATTTTCCATGATGAATATAAGACTTACCTTTAATGCTCTTTCTCTTGAAGAAAT
>RJWM01012075.1:10643-57740 GCA_004363535.1 Dasyprocta punctata | reverse complement strand
AGACTGAGGACAACCTGAAACAATGGCTTAGCCACAGATAAGATAAAAGGACAGCCCTGCTCTGGAAATGGGTGCACACGCGGTATGGCACTGGGGTACAGATGACTGGCGGCTGGCGCTGGGAATCTGCATGCCACCCGGGGACATGGGCTTCCAAGACGAGGCTTCAGCCACAACCACAGCCAGAAGGTGACTGTAAGACGCGCTTGAACTGCGCGCAGCGGTGGTGGAGTGGAGGGGTGATCTCTAGTGATGCTGAACAAGTCACAGGGTCTGCTGGCAACAGGAAAACCAGGAGAGCTGACATTGCTTTTGATATTGCCAGAGCTGAGCCAAGTCTCTGGGGCTCAGGCAAGGAGAGCTCAGGTGACACTGAGTATCAGGCACTTGGCTCCGGCCCTTATGAAACCTATGCTTCCCCAGCTGCTGAATGCATGCTGGGGATGGACATCTATCCACGCCACGCACCACTGACTCTCCTATAGGATACGCAGGTTGTGTACATGAACAATATTGATTGCCTGAGGCAGTAGGATTAACCATCTTAAAACTGGAAGAGTGATACATGCTGCACGTGGCCTTTTCAACTTCCCCAGTATGGCCTGTATGGAAGCCAGACAAGACATGGCGAATGACTGGATTCCTGGAAATTGAATAAAGTGACTTCTCCATTGCTATTACTCCTGACAGTCAGGAGTAATTTGCCTTCATCTGGGAGGGCAGGCAGTGGACCTTCCAGGGGTTGCTGCAAGGCTATTTGCATAACCCGACTTTGTGTCATGGCCTGGTGGCCCAGAACTTGGCCACCTGGACCAAGCCACACTCTGTGTCACTGTTCCATTATATCGATGATGTTAGGTTAACCTCTGATTGTCTTGAGGATTTGGAAGCCCTGCACATGGTCTGAAGGAAGTTTTGCTGACCTGAGGGTGGGCAACAAAGGCAAGGTCCAGAGACCTGGCTTGCCTATGAAATTCTTGGGTGTTATTTGGTTGGGTAAGATGAAAGCAATGTCGGATGCTATTATTGATTAAAAAAAAAATCCAGGTCCAGACAGTATGCCAGTTGCAGAAAAACATGGGCCTATTGGGCTTTGGCAGACATAACAGAGGACCCGGAAGAGAATGATATGGGACTGGACAGACACAGCAGAAGCTGCTTTTCAAGACTCAGAGAGGGCAGTCGCGCAGGTGCAAGTTCTCCAAGTTATTGACTCTACACTGCCACTTACCCTAACAGTGTGCATAGATGATGTTGGGTTGGTTTGGGGCCTAAGGCAAAGACAGGGGAAGCAGAAGCACCTTGTTGGGTTATGGTCACAGTTGCGGAAGGGAGCTGAAAGCTGGTGTTCTCTGACTGAGTAATAGCAGGAATGTATGCTGTTTGGCACACCCGTGAAAGTATCACAGGGCAGCAGACAGTGGAAGTACAGACTAAAAGCCCAGTTGAGGGCTAAGTCCATACATGAACATCCCAGCCCAGGAGTAGAACAGCCCAGGCCCCGACCCTCACACACTGGGGGACGTACTTGCAGCCAGTTGGCAGCTGAACTAACAATGACATTGGGACCGGTGACATATACGGCACAGGAAACCGCACAGAATGATAGATTAGAGGCTATGACACCTAGCCGCTATACAGAAGGAAAAGAGGGGACTCCGGCTGATGCCTGGTACATGGATGGGTCCAGCATGGCGCAGCCCCACAGTGGGTGACAGTTGCTGTCCAGCCCACCACAGAAATCCTCCGGTTAGAAACTAGAACAGGCAGGTCAAGCCAATGGGCAGACCTGTGGGCAGTGTGATTCCTAGTAATGCGTGAAGAAGGCCCTTACATATTTGTATGGACACTTGGGCCGTTTTTAGAAGGTTGATGCCCTGGCTACCCATTTGGGCAGCTCAGGATTGACAGACAAGGCACTGACCCTTGTGGGGTGCTGACCTATGGTGGGACTTGTGGACAAACAACTGACCATGTCGTGTGTCTTGCTTCAGAACATATACCCCTCCTCTTGCCGGGGAATGACTTAGTAGCTGCCTTGACAAGGCTTTGCGATGGTTGACTGCTGCATATGAGACACCCCTAGGGATAGTGTCTGACCAGGTAACCCATTTCACAGCGGCCCAAGTACCCCAATGGGCTGCTCACAAGAAGCACAGTTTCTTCGAGAGAGTGGGATGTGGGGAGCCACAACAGGATTGCTTGAAAACCTGGGTCGTCTGAGGACACATAAAGACTTGACCTCGGAGTTTGGTGCAGACGCACAGCGGGATACACTTATATAAGCATGACTGAGCATGGACCACCATGTGTGTGCTACACAGCTGGGACAGGTACAAGAATGTAAACTTGATGATGAGAAATGTATACGAGCCAGACAATAAAGATCCTGTCTGCTCTGTGTGCTTTCTTTGGGGACCTCACCCACAAAAATACCTCTTCAGGCCCCTGACCCTAACAAGCATATTACAACCAATGAATAACGCAAGCAGACCTAAGAGTCTTGTTGTCTTCTATTAAGCCAGTATTGAAAAGATTCACAAAAATGAACAATAATGCTATTCTTCTGCTAAATGTTTTGTTCTTAAGATGCAGTTATTTTTCACAAAATCATGTTGCTAACATGAAATGGATGTATTGTTTTCATAAGAATTAATAGACTGGGCATTAACTCAGGGGAACAAGCACCTGCCTGGCAAGTGCAAGGTCATGAGTTTGATCCCCAGTACCAAAAACAATGATAATAATAATAATAATAATAGATAGCTAGATAGAGAGAGAGAGAGGGGAGGGGGAAAGAAGGGAAGAGTAAAAAAATATTAGAAAATAAAGAAAATATGGAAACAAAACTTTGTAAGTGGGGAAGGAGTTGAAAGAAGCAGAGGGAAATGGGAAAAAGTTATAGCATGCACAGGTACAAATTCTCTATGATAAATGTCATCAATATGTATATCTAAAATATACCAATAAAGTGTAATAAAAGAAGAATAAAGTTTTAAAGCTCTCTCAGTTTTGAGGTCTAATAGGTAATTCCTTTCTTTGGTTCATATAACCTATATACATAAAAGCTTGTTAGAATGCTAATACTTTTTATCAAAGGTTCTTGATCAAAAAGTTTGAGAACCACTGGTTTACAGTGACAACAAATTTGTGTTCAGGTCCTTTATCCAAAAATCCCAGTCATCCACAGGACATTCGTGCTTGCTCTCTCTCCTGTCCAGGGAGGGTGGCAAAGGGTTTTTGAGGAGCCTTATCCATTACCCACCCCCGTCTCAGTCACTTTGTCCCTGAGACATGATACCCCACAGCTGTAGTGAGAGGATGAAGGGTTTATTTTTGGCTCACATTTTTGAGACATTTCAGTCCTGGCTTCAGGGCAAGAAGGCATGGTGGAGGGGCCCGGTCAGAGGAAAGCTGCTCATGTTGTAGGGAAAGTAGGGGAACCGGCAGGGAGAGTGTAGCCAAGAAAAATGGAGAGAGCTGAGGAGCCTGCCTGGCTCCCTTCATGCCAAGGCTGCATTCCCTCCTCCCTCTGTCTCCAATTAAGCACAAAAGAAACAAGGTGGGGTGTATTATAAAAACTCACACCCAGACACTCACACACCTACATACAAATATGTATATATTTCTTTCACCCTATTAATACACTAAAATGCGCAGGTATCCTTTCTGCTAACTTGGCCTGGAATATAACTCTGCTGTAAACCTCACAAGATAAGCACCTGGACAACACAAAGACCACAGAAGCGCTTTTCCAAAATGTACATGTAAGCAGTGGAAGGGGCAATGGCCAAATCAGGGGTCTCAGAGCCCAAAATAGCCAATCAACGTATACCAACTCTCAGGGAGGAGAGGCCCTTTCTCGCCATGTAATAAAAGAGGCTGAGAACAAAGACCTCCACCCTCACCCCGAGGCAGCTCTGGGCTCCCTACCTTACTCCGATAAGGTAGCTCTCTCCTTATTTCTCTTCTTTTCCCAGTAAAGTGATTTTGCTTCCCCATTTCTCTCCCTTTTTCAATCAAGTGATTTTGTTTCTCTTCCTGACTTACATCTCTAATTCTTTTACTGATGGAGGTGCCCTTACAAACCCTAGGTAAAAATCTACCCTCACCTGACATGACAATGTCATGGTGACAGGAAGCAGAGAGACAGGCAAGGAAATACACTTTTCTGGGTCATGCCTCGTTACCCACCTCCTCTGACCAGATCCACCTCCTAATTGCAGGTCCACTACGCGTCGTCACTCCTTTGATTCCGTCACCTTCCAAAAGCCCCACCTGTGAGCCCCTGAGACTTATGGGTGACATTCTTGATCTAAACCCTAAGACCTCCCCTTCTCTGAGACAAGCAACCGTTGTTTCCTCAAAGACATGCAGTTTCAACCCCTTCTCCTTCTAACCTGATCACCATCCTGAATCATCTCAGCAGGAAATCTAGAGTACTGTTATTCAGGTCTTAATTTAAATGTTACCTCCTTGAGGAGACTGTGCCTAGAACCCCTTCTTGTGCCTCACCCCATAGGTCAAAAGTAGGTTCTCCTGGTAACCTGCATTCTTCCTTCGCAGCACCTAATGCTGGGGCACTGTAGAGTTAGTTCTGAGAGTACTGGTTTCCTATCAGCCTGTCCTATTTAAAGCAGATCCCCACAAAGCTAATCTCGCCCTTCTCATTCACCATTATATCTTTTGTTCAAAGGAATGAATGAATGATCCGGGGCAGGAGGAAGGGCCTCTCCAGCTGCTCCTGTGGTCCTGCGGGAAGGGCAAGGCTGAGACAGCATGATTCAGGAAGATACTTCCCATCTTAAACCACAGAAAGTTTGTTATAGGATCTATTTTCCAGAGTACTTGCGGCACCTGCTAAACAAGATCCTGCAGCATTGAGGAAGAAGAGGGTGGGGCTAGCATGGTAGGAGCTCCGCCTTTCCCTTTGTTGCCCCTGACAAATCCACTGAAGGAGGTGGGGTGGAGAGACAGACAGACAGACAGTCAGACAGACAGGAGGAACTGGGCCACCTTCTTCCTGTGACCTCCTTTCCAAGGAAAAGACAGTAATGCAAATAAGTTCTGTTTTGTTTTATTTTTTGTTTTGGTCTTGTGTGAATTTGGGAAATGTGCAATTGAGAGAGGCCCTGTGTGCCTTCCATGGTAGTGCCACAAAATAAGTTTTCATGATGAGGAAAGAAAGAAATGATTGTTGAAATATAAATTGGCAAGACATGGTCCCCGGGGGCCTGCCTTGGCAGTGAGGATAATTGAGCTTACATTTTAAAGGTCAGTTTCAACCAGCTCATGAGGCAAAGGGCAACAGTCACATCATCCTCATGATTAAACATAAAACTTGAACTACTGCATTCGTCCTACCACCAACTGTAAATAAAAACACACATGAGAACAAAATAGGCAAACTTTACACTTCCTTTCTGGAATAATCCAACCATTTATGAGGCACACAGCTGACAGAAACTGCTGTTAAAGCTGTCTCCTAATGAGGCCAGGCCACTGGGGTCTTGTGTAGGTGGAGGACAAGTCCCACTTCAGTTGTCTTTCATTCATGTATTGGCCATGAATTGGAGAGCAGAAGTAGCAAAAGAAGGTGACTACATGGACATTTGAACTATCTTTTCTAAAAAAAAAAAAAAAAAAAAAAAAAGATTTTCTCTTTACAAAAATGATTTTAGAAGAAACCAATACACTATATTCATTGTACAGAATTTCTAAAATTCAGACTAGCATCAAGGAAAAAAATACTTGAAATTCTAGTTGTAATATTTCTTTCCTGTGTTGTTTCCTGCGTCTATATTTACTTCATGGCATTAGGTTTAAGCATATAGTTTTGGATCCTGCTTTTTTCTCCTTTGATCTTTTTTCCATATCATTATTCTTAAAAAATAAAATTTTTAACAGTGGCATAAGCCAGGCATGGTGGTGCACTCCTTTAATCCCATCACTTGGGAGGCTGAGGCAGGAGATCTTTGTGAGTTTGAGACTAGCCTGGTACAAAGTGAGTTCAAGGTCAGCCTGAACTGCATAGTGAGATCCTGTCTCAAAAAATAGGGCTGGAGATTTATCTCCGTGCCCTAAGATCCTGCCTGGCAGGCATGAGGTTGTGAGTTAGATCCCCAGTACCAAAAAAACAAAAAAACAGTGGCATAAAATTCTACTACTTAGGGGTCTCAACTGAAACTGAGAATCCCCATTCTTTAAGCATCCTATTACACGAGCAAAGATAAATTGTAGGGAGAAACTAAGATAAATCATCAGAAGTACAGGAGCAGTGATACACTTTCACTCACTCATTTCAGCCTTTGTTGGGCTAAGCAGAGAAAAGAAGCAAAGATGTTAAAGATAAGGAGAATACAGTTATTACATCTTCTGAAGTCTATCCTCTGAAAAGAGTAGATTTCTTTTCATGTTTGAATGGAAAAAATTGTAACAGTGTCCATCAATAAATGGATGGATAGTTAATGGATTTTCTGTCACATTGTAATTAAGAGAAACATAACCAGTAAAAAGGCACCCAAAACAGCAAACTTTTAAACTTATTAATTAAAATAAGATCAGGCGTTTTGTTTTTCAACAGCAAAATGTAATACTTTTAACAAAACAAACATAAAAAGGTTTTTTTTAATTTTTTTTTTAGCTGTGAATATGAAATATGTTGCATTTCAGTGGACTGCTTATCTGGGTGGCTTGCAGAGACTTGGAAGGTCAGGCCATGTGGCTGGCTTCACTTTGTTCTTTCTGCTTTTCTAGACTACAAAAGAAAGGTCTCTGGCTTTCAAGTCCCTAATATGCCTCATACCAGCAACCTGAGGCTGCTGAGCTGCGTGAACCGTGGAACTCGGTATTGCTGCGCTGGCCACAGCTCGCTTGCCTCCTCCTCTCCCGTCCTCACCTCCTTTGGTCCGGGGTGTGTGTGTGTGTGTGAGTGTGTGTGTGATCATCTCAGCCAGGGCCTGTCAGATCCCAAAGGCAGGAAGACAGGCAAGGAGGACCCTCACATCCTAGAACCCATCCAGTGCCTCTTCTCTGGTTGTGCTGAAGTCCTTCTGTGCCCGAGTGAGGGGATGCTGGGGTCAGCTTCCGGATGGTTTGGGGCTTTTAAAAATTAAATTACGCGGAATACTACAACCTAGCACTAAGGCAGGGGTTTTGATTTTGGCCGCGCATTAAAATCATCCGGGGCTTTGGGAACCCCCCGTGGATTAAATCAGATGCCGGGCGTGGGGCCCCGCATCAGTATGACTTTACCGCTCCCCAGGTGACCCCGAGGTGAGAGGCAGTGGCAAAAAAAAGCCTGACAGTTAACTAGCTGGAGACGCCTTCTTTCCTTCCTTCCTTCCGCAAAAGACGCTCAATTTTGCAGGAATAAACCAACTGGATGAGCAAGTCTCACTCTGTTGTGAACGTTCTGGGCTAGTCCAGGGGTGAAGGGACGCTGCCACGGACGGACGAACCTCGTTTTCGTTCACTTAGTCCTTCACCCGCGCACCCACGGAGTCTTGCATCCCTCATTCACCACTGTGTCATTCATTTGTTCAACTCATTCATTTCCCGCCAACCAAACACCGCCCTGGAGTCTACTGCGATGGTCAACTGGGCCGGTAGGTGGCGGTGTTGCTCACAACATGCCCATGCACGCTTTCTCAAAAGGTCTTCGGGGTGGCGCTCCCGAAAAATAAGGGAAAAGGTGCCTATGCTGACAATTCCTTGGCAAAACTGCTGCTGCTGTTTGCTGTTAGCGATAGAAAAGGGGCGCAAACACAAGCACACCTTCCCTGGCTTTCATTGTTCGGTGGTACTGGGGATTGAACCTCGGGCCTTACACTCTGAGCTACATACCCAGCACCATCACCACCCGCTTCCACCTGCACTGCCTTTCCTCCCCACCCTCCCCATTGTAAGACAGGCTCTCATTAAG
This sequence comes from Dasyprocta punctata, assembly GCA_004363535.1. Classification (NCBI taxonomy): domain Eukaryota; kingdom Metazoa; phylum Chordata; class Mammalia; order Rodentia; family Dasyproctidae; genus Dasyprocta; species Dasyprocta punctata. Next base: position 49,816 of record RJWM01012075.1, on the reverse strand, counting down.
TCATTAAATTGCCCGGGCTGGGCTCAAATTTGCAATTCTCCTCCTGCCTCAGCCTCCCAGAGAGCTAGGATGCTAGGATGATGGGTGTGTGCCACCACAGCCAGCTTGGTTTCCCGCCACCGGTTTTTGCAGGAACTGCTGTGACAATAATGGAGGAGAGGGGGGACACGAGGGAGAGGAGAGGGGCGATGAGGCAGAGAGAGGAAGAAATGAAAATGTTAAGACTTTAAAATGGTGTTTTGTTCTTCTTTTCGTTGGTATCATTTCCAGTGAGGCAGAGTGGCAGCCTCCCTGTAGCAAGCAGGTTGGCCTTGCCAGAGTCTGCCAGTGGCTGTCACCATCCCTAGGTGGGAGTGGTTAGAGCACCTGGGGTTCTTGCCACGCCCTGGCTTCCCCAGTAGCAATTATAGACCAGAGCAAACCCCAGGATCTGAGCAGACCCCCAACCCCAGCACCTGGGTCTTATTGCACTCAAAGGCAAGATTCCACTTGGTGGCAATTCTTTGTAGCTGCCCTGCCTGGCAAGTGTGAGGTCCTGAGCTCAATTCCCAGTACCAACCCACCCCCGCAATCTCTGTCACCGTGCAGTCTCTTCAAAACCTCTACTTTACAGAGTCCAGAGGTGTCAAGAGGCATAGAGGCAGCTGGGGATTAGACTCATAGACTCTAGCAAGAGAGATAAATTAAGTTGGCAAAGATAATGCTCTTGAAAGCCATGTGTATGAGCCTCATGATCAGTTTGAATACATCCTCAAAAGTTAGCATCTGAAAGCTCGAATTCTAAGCAGGAGTTCAAGAAATCCAAGCTTCAGAATGGAAAACTGTAATCACAATTATTTTTGAAAGATCACCAACAACCTTTTCAGTGTTCTGCAAATGGGAGCTATTCCCAAGGTTTTTATCTAGGGGGGAGGAAAACAGGCGTCCCCGCGTGGTGCACAGGTGGGGCTCCCCTGCCACATGAATGTGCACTGTCCAGGTGATCAGACGTGAACTCCCACCTGTCCCACTGTCATTTGTCTCCCAGGATAGAGTCCTGCACTTACGGCGTCAAGGTAGGGTGACTCCTTGGCAGCTGCGGGCCCCTCCACTCCTTTCTGGCCTGTCTCAAACTGATTGGGCTCTATTTCGTTACCTCAAGGAAAACCACAGTGACAGTGACGGTCTCTGTATCCTAACCCTGATAGCAGGTGGTAAACAAAACAAAGACAAAGCAAAACAGACCCACAAGGGATCATTTTGGAGTCAGAAAGGACAGAGCTTGGACTGTCCAGCAATTAACCTTGAGAAGCGGGGTTAGTGACCACCTGTGGCACCTTTGGAAGCACAGCTGGGGGTACAGGCAGCGAACCTGATGCTTAGCCAGGACGTTCTTCTACCCAAGTGACTAAGACCAGCCCAGCGGAACTGTGAACATTGATAATTGCCTTCTGGACGTTGAAAATTGCCTTGCCCCAGGGAGTTCTTTTTTTTTGGACACTGGCAGAATTTATTTCCTGTGATTGGAAAACCAAAAGAATGGTGAGTTTTCAAGAGTACTCTGGGTGTCATCCCTGCCCCCGCCAAGGCCGTAATCTGTTTAATAAAAGACCTTTTCAACATGCAGGCCTGATTCAGTTGATAGAAATGCAGCATTAAGGATAGACGTTGTTTCAAACTCACCAGTCTCCCCATCTCTGCGGCTGGACAGCCTCCCCATTTTTCCAGGCTCGGTTCCACATCCTGTTCTCCATTAACCAGGCGGCATGGAGCCATTCTCTCTCTCTGTCTCTCTGTCTCTGTCTCTGTCTCTCTCTGCCTCTCTCTGCTTCATTATAAATGGTATTAAAACTACATCCTTTCCCAGCCTACAGCCTGAACCCACTATTTTCTCCACAAGCAACCAGTAAGCGTCTCTCTCACACTTGCGTTACTGCCGGTATTGCCTGTAGTGTCTGGCATTCTGACACATGAAAGTGTAAATGCGCAATTTTCCTTTTCAGTAAGAGTTTATAGGCTATTTTCTTTCACAAGACATCATCCACCTTCTTAACTTTCTTCTCTGAGACTGCCTGCTCTTGTCTTTTGTCCATTCTTCTGTTGATTCTTTGGATTTCTTATTATCAATAGGAGCACTTTATCTGTTAAATAAACTAATGCCTTAAGATAGATCATGCAGTATTTTTCCCAACTTGTCATTCTGCTAAAATGTTGTTTCTGATATGCTTTTCCTGTGCAATATAGTTTAACCTTTGTAGAATATTGTTTATCTCTTTTTCTTGAAAGTTTCTTGGTTTTCTGTCTAGTTTAGAAAGGTCTTCCCAACTTTGAGATTTAAAAAGCATCTCTTGGGTAACTGGAGGTGTAGCTCAGTGGTAGATCAAGGGTTTTCCATGTGTAGGTCCCTGCTTTGATCCTCAGCACCACAAAATAAAAAAATAAACTGGACATAGTGGCACACACCTGTAATTCTAGCTACATATAATCCAAGCTATTCAAGAAACTGAGGCAGGAGAACCATCAGTTTGAGTCCAGGTTGGGTAACTTATCTGTCTCCAAAAAATGGAAATTTAGGTTAATGGTAGAGCGCTTACCTAGTAGTATGCACAAAGCTCTCAGTTCTATCTCCAGTAATGCAAAAAAGTAATCAAAATATTTTTATTATATTTTAAATGTATATAAACCTTTGATCCATTTAGAAGATATATGAGCCAAGGCTAGTGTCACACACCTGTAATCCCAGCGCTTGGGAGGCTGAGGCAGGAGGATTGTTGCAAGTTTGAGACCAGACTGGGCTACAAAGTGAGCTTAAGTCCAGCCTGAACTGCATAGCAAGACACTGTCTGAAAAAGACAAAAGGAGGAGGAGGAGAAGAAGAAAAGGAGGAGGAGGAGGAGGAGAAGAAGAAGATTTATGGGTATAAAAAGTAAATTGGAGTTCAACATAATTTCTCCAACCACATTTATTAAATAATCTACCTTTTCCTCACTGATCTGAAGTCAACTTTATAAAAAAAATTGTCACACATTTGTGAGGGACAGACCATCTCTTTGGGTTTTCTATTCTCTATTCTGTTCCATAGATTTGTGTGTTTATTCAAGCACCAATTTTAGCTCTTGAAGTTATTTCTTGATTATTCTGATTTTTTTTTTACCTTCTGCCTTACAGTACAATTCTTTGTATACATACCCTAACTCTTGAAGGGCATAAAAAGTATCTTTTTCATTTCTATGAATTCTGTACCCCTCTCTTTACTGAGAGTTGGTGTTCATTGAGTATTTGTTGTTTGAATAAAGCCTGGATTCTTAAATTCACAGCATTGTCAAGAAATGTCCACAAGGCTTCCAGTTTCTCTGAGTCTGGTCATGTGTTATTTTCTGAGTTTTGTGTTTGGCTGTTTGGTAGTATTCATCCCAATGGATGCAAGGTGCAATTTCATTGTGGTTTAAAGATTTTCATGCTCTTAATAATTAGTGATCCTGATCCTCTCTTTATGTGTTAAATGACCATTTGTATAGTATCTTCTTTGAAGAAATGTTTATTCACATCTTACCCATTTTTAAATTGAGTTTTTCTTTTGTTATTGTTGTTGTTGAGTTATAGGGTCCTTCAAATATTCTGGACATTAACTTCTTTCCAGTAATTTGCAAATATGCTCTCCTATTCCATGAGTTGCCTTTCCATTCCTGCCAGTTAGATGCACAAAAGTTTCAAATTTTGACTGTAGTCCAATGTATCTTTTCATGTGTGAGTGTCTGTACTTTTGGTGTCATATCCAAGAACAACCTGACAATATGACAGTGTAATATAGTCCCCTGAAAGGCTCTTATCATCAAATATTAGGGATTCTACATCATGTTCAAATATAAAATGCCACTATTCCATTAACAAAAAATGAGATGAATTTAATTACTAAGTGTGGTTTTACTTAGGACTTGTGTCAACATTACTGGGAATGTTTGGATAGTGTTTTTACATTGTGTCCTGGTTAGTAAAAAGACAACCCCAGCCAGCCAGTCATATAGATTTTTTTCAGAAGATGTGAAAGCATGTGTCTGACTCTCTTAATAAATCGACTTGGCCCTTAAAGTCATTGTACCATGTTTTCACCCCAGGTCAACTTCTGTCCTCATAATCCTTTGTTATCAAAAGGGTGCAGTCCTACAGGCAAAACTGATAAGGAAAAAATGCTGAGCAAGGTCATCTCAGAAAACATTGTCACTCTTAGAATTTTAATAGGCTAAATAATAGTATAATTTTTATCTGAAAGGCAGACACATGACAGCTATTAGAATATAATTTGTACTTCAGAAAGCAAAGAAGGATTGAATTAACTGCTATCTCTAATCACAGTATAGGAAGAGATTCCCGAAATATGCTCCAATGGCACCTTTGTGCTTAGCCTGCTATCAGAACTATCAAAAACATCAACTATAATTTGCAGAACATTCTGCTTAACCTCAAAAGTATTTATGTTACCATTCATTTATAGTATTCGTAGTTACCTATGTCTACTCTATATTATTTAAAGAAGTTTTCCACCCATCTTTCTCAAATTTGAAAGCAGTACTTTTCTTTCTTTTTGAAAGCAGTACTTTTCTCATATGAGAACTGGAAATTTAGATACATTCTCAAATCATTGAAAATGTTTGAAGGACTAGAAATACATTGTTATTATACACCTGATTGACATTTTTAAATTTAAAAATTTGCAAGTCTTCTTTTTCCCCTTTTAAAGTTTTTTTTTAAATTTTTTTAACACCCAGTGCATTTATTAGAAAAGAAGAAAGTTATGAAATACCTTCATATCTTTCCTTAAGAAGTTAAGAATAAAAAACAGAATAAAACCAAGAACAAATAGAAGAAAATAATAAAGATCAGAAAACACAATCCCTTATCAAAATGCCAACATCATTTTTCATAAAAATTAACATTTTGATTCTTACATTTCTGTAGAAATACAAAAGACTTAGAGTAGTCTAAATAACTTTGATAAAGGAACAAAATTAGAGCTCGAATCCTCCCCAATCCCACAACTTATCACAAAGTTCCAACAATCTTTACAAAACAGCATTGATATCAAGATAAACAAACCACCAAGGTACCAATATGAGGTCCCAAAATAAATACCCACATAACAGACAATTGATTTCTGGCAAAGATGCAAAAACAATTAAGGGGAGAAAGAATTGTACCTTCAATAAATGTACTAGAACAACTGGATATCCACATGCAAAAAAACCCCAAACCTTATAGCATATCAAAAATTTCTTAAGACATCCAAAAGTCAACTCAAAATAGCTCACAGTGGGTTAGTTAACATAAAAGCAGGTGTGACCTAAATCATTGCTTTGGCTGAGGTCATTCTCTCCGGGACAAAAAGACTGGGACAAGGTATAGAAGGGAAGGCAAAACCTACAGAGGTGTGCAGTGAAGGGAGGCATTGAATTCACTTCTGGACAGGACATGTGGATGACAAAGGAGGCCATTGTGCTCCTTTTTTTTTTAACTATCTTAACTATTTTTATATACATATATATACATATTAACATATACATACTTTTCCTTTCAGCTTGTCACACTAGTGAAACAATACAATGCTTACACATGAGTGACATTTATTTCACTAGTAAGTATGTTCTCAGGGTGCATCCATTTAAGTATAAAAGTGTCCAGTTTATCATTCTTTATACCTGAGTAGTATTCCATTATATAGAAATACCACATCTTTTTTGTCCATTCCTCAGTCAATGGGCATTTAGGTTGTTTCCAAGATCTGGCTATTATAAACTGTGATGCTATAAACATGGGTGCACATATATCACTGTGGTATGATGTTTTTAATTCTTTTGGGAAGATACCCAGAAGGGGAATAGCTGGGTCAAATGGGACCTGTAATCCTAGCTTTTTGAGGAATCTCCACAAATCTTCATTGTGTTTTAAAGATTTTCATGTTCCTAATAATTAGTGATCCTGATCCTCTCTGTATGTGTTAAATGACCATTTGTATAGTGTCTTCTTTGAAGAAATGTTTATTTACATCTTACCCATTTTTAAATTGAGTTTTCACAGTGGTTACACCAACCTGAATTCTCACCAACAGTGGAGAAGTGTTCCTTTTTCCCCACAGCGCCTACAGTTATTGGTTGACTTCTTAATACTAGCCATTCTTTCTGGGGTGAGGTGGAATCTCAATGTTGTTTTAATATGCATCTCTTGAATGACCAGTGATGTTGAGCATTTTTTCACGTATTTATTTGCTGTTTGTACTTCTTCATCTGAAAATTGCGTGTTCATCTCAGATGCCCATTTTTGGATTGGTTCTTTAAATCTGGGAGGACTGATTTTTTTGAGTTCTTTATACCTTCTCAATAGTAATCCTTTATCTGAGGGACAGCTGGCAAACATTTTCTCCCACATTGTGGGTTGTCTCTTCACTCTGTTGGTGGTTTCTCTTGTTGTACAAAAGCTTTTCAGCAGGATGAGAACCCATTTGTTGATTCTTTTTGCAGTAAGTCCTGTGCAGTCTGGGTTTTATTCATAAAGTCTTTGCCTACACCAATGTCTTCAAGAGTCTTACCTACTCTATCTTCCAGCAAATTTGATGTTTCTGTTTTAATATTGAGATCTTTAATCCATTCAGATTTTAGCTTAGTACATGGTGAAAGATATGGGTCCAGTTTTAATCTTCAGCATATGGGAAGCCAGATTTTACAGCACCATTTAATAAAGAGGCTATCTTTCTTCCAGTGAAAGTGTTTGGCACCTTTGTCAAAGATAAGGTAACTTAGTGTGTCTGCAGTTGTTTCTGCATCTTCTAATGTATTCTATTGATCTTCAGGTCTGTTTTTTTGCCAGTACCACACTCTTTTTATCACAGTAGCTTCATAGTATAATTTCAAGTCAGGAATTGTGATGCTCCTGTCTTGTCTTTGTTGCCCAGGGTTACCTTTGCTATTCTAGGTCTCTTCTGATTCCAGGTGAATTTTAGGATTGTTTTCTCTAATTCTGTAACATGTGCTATTGGAATTTTGATTGGGATTGCATTGAATCTGTATAACAGTTTTGGGAGTATGGCCATTTTCACTATGTTGTTTCTTCCTACCCAAGAGCATGGGATATCTCTCCATTTTCTAATATCCTCTTCAGTCTCCTTTTTCAGGGCACTCTAGTGTTCAATATAGAGGTCTTTTACATCTTTCATTAGGTTGATTCCTAAGTATTTCATTTTTTGGATGCTATTGTAAAAGGTATTGTTTCCCTGATTTCTCTCTCAGTGAGTAAGTTATTTGTGTACAAGAAGACAATTGATTTTTAAGTGTTGACTTTGTAACTAGCTACATTACTGGATTTACTTACTAAGTCTAGAAGTCTTTTGGTGGAGTTTTTGGAATCTTCTAAGTAGGGTATCATGTCATCTGCAAATAACGATAGGTTAACTTCTTCCTTTCATAGTTTTATTCCTTTTACTTCTTTCTCTTGTCTAATTGCTCCAGCTAAAGTTTCCAGGACTATGTTGAGTAAGAGTGGAGACAGTGGACATCCTTATCTTGTTCCTGATTTTAGAGTGAAAGTTTTCAGTTTCTGTCCATTTAGTATGATGTTTGCTGTTGGTTTGTTGTGGATGGCTTTTATCAGATTGAGATAAAAACCATCTATTCCAATTTTCTGTAGGTTTTTTTTTTTAACATGAACGGGTGCTGGACCTTGTCAAAAGCTCTTTCTGCATCTATTGAAATAATTATATGATGTTTATCCTTGGCTCTGTTAATATGATGCATTACATTTATGCATTTACATATGCTGAACCATCCCTGCATTCCTGGAATGAATCCCACTTGATCATGGTATACAATCTTTTTGACGATTTGCTGCAGTTGCTCTGCCAGTATCTTATTGAGGATTTTTGCATCAATGTTCATTAGGGAGATTAGCCTGTAATTCTCTTTCTTAGTTGAATCCTTCTCTGGTTTTGGAATCAGAGTAATGCTTGCTTGCAGGAATGAATTTGGGATTATTGCTTCCCTTTCAATTTCATTAAAGAGTTTGGAAGTAGTGGTGATAGGTCTTCACTAAATTTTCTTGTAGAATTCAGCAGTGAATCCATCAGGGCCTGGGCTTTTCTTCATTGATAGGTTTTTAATTACATCTTTAATTTCATTTATTGATATTGGGTTATTTAGGATTTTTATATCTTCTTGATTCAACTTTGGTAATTCATATGTATCTAAGAATCTGTCCATTCCTTCTGTATTTTCCATCTTATTAGAATACAACTTTTCAAAATAGGTATATATGATTTTTGGATTTCTACAGGTTCTGTTGTGATTTCACCCTTTTCATTCCTAATTGCATGGATTCAAGTCTTTTCTTTCCTTTTTTTGATAAGGTTGGCCAAGGGTTTGCCAATTTTATTTAATCTTTCAAAGAACCAACTCTTGGATTCATTGACTCTTTGTATTGTTTTTCCAGTCTCCAGTGTGTTAATTTCTGCTCTGATCTTACAATTTCCTCCCTTGTACAAGCTTTTGGTTTAGCCTGCTCTTCTTTTTCTAGAAGTTTGAGGTTCAACATTAAGTTGTTAATATGAGCTTGCTCTATTTTCCTGATATGGGTATTTACTGCTATAAATTTCCCTCCTTTTTTTTTTTTTTCGGCACCAGGGATCGAACTCACAACCTCGCACCTGCCAGGGTAGGCGCTTAAGCCACTGAGCCAAACCCCCAGCCCTGGTTTTTTGAGGCAGGGTTGCACTATGTAGCTCAGACCAGCCTGGAGCTCGCGTTGTAGCCCAAGCTGGCCTCGAACCCACAACGCTTCTCCTACCTCAGCCTCCCGAGTGCTGGGATTAAAGACATACGCCACCATGCCCGGCTTAAATTTCCCTTTTAAGAGTGCTTTCTGGTATGTTGTATTGTCATTGTCATTCAGCTGTAAAAACTGTCTAATTTCTTCTTAAATTTCATCTGTGATCCATTGATTGTTCAGTAGGGTGCTATTTAATTTCCATGTGTTGATGAAGTTCTTGTGGTTTCCTTTGGCATGGATTTCCAATTTCATTGCACTGTGGTCTGATAGTATGCATGGGATAATTTCAATTCCTTTACATTTACTTAAGCATGTTCTATGAACCAGTACATGGTCTATTTTGGAGAATATCCCATGTGTATTCTGACGTTGTAGGGTGGAAGACTCTATAGACATCTACTAAGTCCATTTGCTCAAAAGTTTGATTTAGTTCTAATATTTCATTATGGATTTTTTGTCTAGTAGATCTGTCTTTTTGTAATAGTGGGGTATTGAGGTCTCCCAATACAATTGTATTAAGACTTATTTGATTTTTCATGTCCATTAATAATTGTTTTATATAACGGGGTGCATTAATATTTGTTGCATATATATTTATGATTGTTATCTCTTCCTTTTGGATTGTTCCTTTTACCAAGATATAGTGACCTTCTTTGTCTCTCTTAGTCAGTCTTGACTTGAAATCGACTTTATCTGCAAATAGAATAGCAACCCCTGCTTTTCTGAATTCCTATTGCATGGAGTATTGTTTTCCACCCTTTGACTTTCAGTCTATGAGTTTCTTTTTGAATTAAATATGTTTCTTGTATATAGCATAATGTTGGATCTTGCTTCTTGATCCATTCTGCCAGTCTGTGTCTTTTGACTGGTGAATTGAGACCATTAACATTAATGGTTAAAATTGATGTGTATTGACTTTGTCATGTTTTTTTCCTATTATAGGCTCCCCCTTTTTGTTCTTTTTTTCCCTTTCCTCTAATTGTTTGCCTTTCCTGGTGAATTCCTTCTTTTGGGGCTCATGGAGTTGTAGTCCTTATTATCTCCTTCTGAAATGTCCTTCAGAACATTTTGGAGTGCTGGTTTGGTGGTCTTAATTTCCTCAGATGTTCTTTGTCATGGAAGTATCTCATTTCTCCATTTTTTTGAAAGATCGTTTTGTGGTATACACCAATCTGGGTTGAAGGTTGTTTTCCTTTAGAGCTTGGAGTACTTCACTCCAAGCTCTCGACTTGAGCGTTTGAGCTGAGAAGTCAGCTGTAATTCCTTTGGGCTTTCCTTTATAAGTGATTTGTTTCTTTTCCCTAACAACTTTTAAGATTCTATTCTTGTGTAGAATTTCTGGAATCTTGACTATGATATGCCTGGATGTAGATTTCTTTTTTATCATTGCTAATTGGAGTTCTATATGCCCCACTTATTTGTATGTCAAATTCTTTTTCTCTACCAGGAAAGTTTTCTATCACGATGTCTGTGAGGATGTTTTTAATATCATTTGTGGTATCTGCTGCTTGTTCATTGACTCCAGTACATCTTAAATTATTCTTATTTGTTGCATCAAGCAGCTGCTGGATTGATTTCTCATGTTCCCTTGCTAGTTTTGAGAAATCTTTATTTTCCTGGTCACTAACTGCAAGTCTGTCTTCAATATCTGAGATCCTGTCCTCATATTGGTCCAATCTGCTTTGAATACTTTCAATAGAGTTTTCATTCTCCTGGATATCTGCTTGAATCTGCTTTATGGAATTCATTTGTTTCCTATGTTGTACTTCCAAAATTACAAGTCTTTGTATTGAGATTCAATTTGGCCTGGCAGGCACGAGGTTGTGAGTTTGATCCCCAGTACCAAAAAAAAACAAAAACAAAAACAAAAAGATTCAACTTGGTCCTTTTCAAATGATATATAGAAGAAAGACTGTAATAAAATTTATGTCAGTTATCCTGACTAATTCATGTTAGTGGAGAGTTCTGAGATAATAATAAAACTAATATTTTAGACTTAGTACTAAATATGTTGGAGATAAAGATTATAAAACCATTTCTTTCTCATATTGTAACTTATCAAAGAAAAACAAGCACAATATAATTTCTACCTATAGGTGGCAATATCTGAACAATTGGCATCATCTATATTAAAGTGGATTATTAAAATGAATCTGTATGCAAACATTTTTATACTTTTTATTATGGGAAAGTTCAAGTATACATAGAAGTAGAGCGATATAAAAACCACAATATTCCCACCAGTCATATCAATATTGACCATAGCCAGTCTCATTTCACTAAACCTGTCTCCTTCCTCTATATCTGTATCATTTTGAAATATATCCTAGAAAACTACAAAATTAAACTATAAAAAGTAAGGCCAGGGATTTAGCTCAGTGGCATAAGCATCTGCCTGGCAAACACGAGGTTATGAGTTCAATTCCTGGTACCAAAAACAAAATAAAAAATAAAAATAAAAAAATAATGATACCAATTTTAAAACACTTCCAGACCAGGCCTGGTGGCTCATACCTATAATCCTAGCATGCAGGAGGCTGAGGCAGGAGGTTTGCCAGGAGTTTGAGGCCAGCCTGGGTTACATAGTGAGTTCAAGTCCAGTCTGAACTCCATAGCAAGACTTTGTCTTAAAAAACAAAACAAAACAAAAAAAAAACACTTTCAGAGAATTCTAGTGGCCCCCATGGAATCCTAAAACAAATAAAATGGCAAATAAGTAACAGACAAAAGTCACTCTCCTATGAATGCCCTATCATTGATGATGAAACTCAAAGTCTATCACAGAATGTCAAAAAGTTTATGTAGGTAGAGTGGATGAAAGTAAAATAAAGGGTATTATTTTAATTTTTAAAAGTGATAGCTAAATTACAGAAATGACAAAATAATTCATGTGAGACTATATGACATTTGCATCCATCCTTGGGATTAAAAGAATAAAACCAAGTTAGAAGTTTTTGCAGAGCAAGTGAAGTGACTAGATATAGAAAGGGAATACGAAAGGCAAGGGGAATGGAAAATTACAGACTTGTTAGGACAAAGCAGTGACAGCTGCTGGCTCTAAAATTAGGAACAGAGACAAGAAATTTTAGGAGCACCACCCAGCAAGTCACAAACTCTCAGCTCACCCAGCGCCTTTCAGAAAGATGTTGACCCCTGAAAGAATACCGGGCAAGCTCCTGCCAGGTTGATTATTTGGTAGCTGTTCAGCTCTCCAAAACTAGCTGCTCCCACACAACAGTTTATGAACAAAGCAGTTTTGTCCTAGGGATGAATAGAGGGCCACTTTAGGAGCCCAAGACCTTGTTTCTGGGCAGGCCTCTGCCCCAATTTCAGTTCCCTCTGGGACTACTTGGTTGTGTCAGTATGTTCCTGTTACAGTTAATCCACTTGAGGCGAGGTATTCTGAAACAGGAAAACAAGAATCTTCACTGATAAGACACTCAGTAATTTAGTATAAGGCACTTAATATTATACAGAGCAATTAACTACATCGCTAAGTATCTAAACTAAACTCAAGCATTCATGTAGTTACTGCCTAGTCAGTAGATTCTGGAACTACTCTTGATGACTTCTAAGACCTCTTAAATAATATCTAAAACCCATTTACATTTCTCTTCAGGAAAATCAGGGAAATACCATTATAGATACTCCTCATTTTCTGATGGGGTTACAGCCTGATAAACCATCATAAATGCAAAATATGACAGTCAAAAATGTGTGTACTATAACTGCTATACTAAACATCATAGCTTAGTGACACGGTACACTGTAGAGTCTCACTTGTTTTTCTCATGATCACGTGGTTGACTGGGAGCTGTGATTCACCCCCACTACCCAGTGCAAAGACAGCCATACTGCATGTCACTAGGCAAGGAAACGGTTCAAACTCAGAATTCAAAGTATAGTAATGGTATAATCTGGGTCCATGTCTCGTAAAGTTGAAGACTGAAGTTAAAAACAAAGGAGGTAAACAGGAGGAATGTTTATTAAGAAGACAGAAATAGTTCCCAATAGTTGGTAGGGGGGCCCAAAAGTGAGTTGTCAAGGGAAATCTTTGTATATGAGCCCAAAAAATGTTCAGGGCTCAGACCACTTCAAGTCAAGCTAAGCTTAACCTATAGCACTAAAACCACCTTCGTTAAACCAGAAATGGGCCTACGAAGAGTAAAGGCATGTAGCAAGTGTACGTATCAAGTATGTGTCTGCAAGTGCCTCTTGGCCTCTGTCCTATCCAGTGGTTCATTAAAAAAGCAAAATAAGAAGAAGAAGAAAAAAATGTTTTCCAGAGAGGTAGGAGCAGAAGTTTGTTACTGTGCTTGTTACCTTGCTTGTGACATCCCTGGACTTAATTGTTCAACTTGTTCTTAACTCTTGACCTCAGGCTCCTGCTGATGTGACCAAAGCCTGGTCATCTGGACTCACCTTGGGCCCAGTGTCTCTCTAGCTGCCTGCTACCTTCTGACTAACTTGCTTATCTATAATAGTTTGAATGTATGATGGTTTGTCTATAATGTTTTAAATGCATATTGCTTTTGCACCGCTGTGAATTCAAAAGATTGTAAGCTGGAAACCATCTGTACTTAGAGTTCTGAATATTTTTGTCACAGACAGAACCATCCTAGTCCTGTATCTTTCTGATTAAAAATTACATATTGGTACTAAGTGGAGATTTCATAGTGGCTGCAAAGAAATAAATGTGTGGCTTACATTCCCCTTTCAGACCACCTGAGAGCCAGGGATCTGAAAGTGTCTTGCATAATACCTAAAAGAAGGAACTGTATGGGTTTGATCCTGTGTCCCCCCAAGGCCTAATGTAATCTGGATGGGGCTGAGTCTGGCATTCGTGACTGGTTTGTTGTCTAGTGCTGAGATTGGCAATGTGAGTGCTGCACCCACCCAGGGGTGGGGCCAACTTAGTGTAAGGGCAAGAGGAAGACGTTTCTTCCCTCTCTCTCTCTCTCTCTCTCTTGCTCTCTCGTAGGTTGCCTTGTTGTTTGGCAGCCACCATGAATGGCTGCCCTGCCACGCCACGCTGCTTTTGAGCCAACTGAGTATGGACTGAAAACCCTGAGAATTGTAAGAAATAAATCCTTCCTTCCCTCATTTTGGGCATCAGGTATTCTATCTCAACAGCGAGTGAAAAGTAACCAAGACAGGAACCTTAACTAAAAAGTTGAAATATTGGTACAGTACTGGAAAGTGACAAAACTGTAAAGTACAGTGGAGGAGAAAGTTATGAAAACACCACATAAGGTCAAGTTCTGGGATATCTGTATAGGAAAAGAATTAGCCAGAAGTATTCTTGCTGGTGGTAGATGGAAGTAGTTAGAACTTCCCCTGCTGCTCTCTTTAGGGAAAGAAGATGTTTCCAAATCCATCATGCTAACTTGTCATCAGTGTGGAGCAGGAAATGCCACTACTGCACAGATCATGATTTTTCAACTTTGATACTATGGACATTGAGGGGGATTCCTGCTGTGGAGGAGGATGATGGGATATTAATGGTAAATGTTAGTATCATCCCCACCCACTAGGCTCCAGGGGCACCCATCCCCCAGTTATGACAGCCAACACTGTCTCCAGATATTCCCATGTCCCTTGTGGGGCACAAGTCCCCCTCAGTGAGAACACTAGTGTACAGTTTCAGTTGCTAAAGCAGGACTGTCACTAAGCTGAAAGAGCTGTTCTGTCCAACAGGACTTGGAACACCATCTGGTGCAGCCATTATGAAGATTAATGAGGAAGCTGCCTACCGTGCCTCGTTTGGGAAATTTCAAAAAGTAAAATATGGACTCATCATCCAATAGTGGACAAAATAATTAGACTACAATATATTTGGAATGCCTAAAAGCTGTAAGAAATTTCAGTTCAGTAAATTTCTTTCCTTTACACTATGATAGTGTAAAATGACAAGAAAAGAACTGCGTATTTTATGTGATTCCCCTTCCCTGAGATGCCTAGAGCAGTCCAAATCCTATAGCAGAAAACAGAATGGCAGCACCAGAGACTGAAAGGAAGGGGGAAAGGGAAGTTGTTTAATGAGTATGGAGTTCACATTTTACAAGATAAAAAGACTTCTGAAGACTCTTTAGACAACAATGTGAATGTACTTAATACCACTGAATTTACACTTAAATAAAATGGCAAACTTTATGTTATGTGTGTTTTGCCACAATTTTTAAAAGCTATGGAAGTCACTTCCTTTATAGTGGAGAAGTGAACATTCACCACACATTTAACTAATCCCTTTCATCTCCAAGTTACTAAGCCCAGGAAGGGCTCTGACTAACTCAGCTTTCAACCTGCCTGTGTCTGGAGCAGTCAAGGGTGAACAGGATGAGCACTCCTTGATTATCCCAGGCCGGAGGAGAGAAGGAAAGAGCAGATACCCATGCCTGACCCAATAATTCTAGCCAGGAGTATGGAGGCTGTAACTGCCAGCTCCTGTTCAAGCTACGCGGCTGGCCTGAGCAAAGCAGCGTGCTCCAGCAAAAGGAAGGGGAGGAGCAGGGCAGAAGTTCAGAGCAAACAAGGAAAGCTGAATAGTCCAGCATTCAACCACCGTGAATATCATCTAGTATTTTCTGTCTTCATTGCCTCCTGTTATCACGGTTGCCAAATTGAAACTGAGCTGGTCTAATTCCCATAAAGCTTGGGATACCATCTGGTACAGTCACTTGAAGATTACTGAAGAGTTCAAGGCTTCTGCAAAGGAAAACTTGTGGTTTATAAAAACTAAGCCTATCTTCAGTTAGAGCCTGCATTGTATGAGCCTGGGAAGAGGCTGGAGTTGACACAGCTCTGTTCATCACCCTAAGGCCTTGGACATCAAAATGCCATGGGTTTAGAATAAATGAACCTGAGTTCAAAGCCCAGTTCTACCACTTTGCACAGTCACTCACCTCTGAAAGCCTTCAGGTCCTTGTAAAAATTAACTCAAGTAGCAAAGTACTGTATCTGTATCTGGCAAAGGAACAAAGACACTGGCAAGCTACTGGGGGCGCCCATGAAGGCATCTGCAGCAGGAAGATCAGACTCACCCAGGTCTCACCTGCCAGATTTCACAGAAACAGCCACCAGCCAGGCATACTGGAGACCTGTGCAGCAGGAAGAATGCAGCGTGGCTCCGATACCAGATATCCTGCCACTCTCTGTGGTACCTGTTCTTTCCTTCATTCTCAGCATTACTAGCTTCTCCCTCTCCCTGCCTTAGCTGAGGTCACTCCCTACCCCACCTCACAGCCAAGTACCTGCTCTCTGCTAACACCTTTTCTCTGCCTCATTGCTTCTGTTTATTCCTGGCAATCAGTGGCTGATTGGCCTGTTGCCATGTCGTTTTTCAGTTTCTGCTTTTGCTGCTTATTGAATCTCCCCTTGAACTTTGCAGCTAAATTCCCAGGGAAGAATCTGATAGAATTAATCACCACCAACCCTGATTGGGCAGCACTTTTTCAGTGAGTCCTTCTCAGGCTGCTGATCCTCCATGGATTTTTAATCAGACTGTTTTCTTATTGTTCACTTTTAGTAATTCCTTGTACATTTTGTTTGTTTGCTTTTTGTTTGTTTGGTTGGTTGGTTTTTTGAAACAGGGTCCCACCATGTAGTAGTTTGGGCTGACCTTGAGCTCACCTATGTAGGCCAGGCTGGCCTTGAACTCAAGGCAATCCTCCTGCCTTGGCCTCCAGTCATCACCATGCCTGGCTCTTCTAGGAGTTTTATGCTTTACATTTAGGCCTGTGGTCCACTTTGAGTTAATTCTGGTGGAATGCAAAAAGCCTATGTCTAAATTCATTTTCTTGCATGTGGATACTTAGTTGGAAAGCCATGTTTGTTGAAAAGATTTTTCTTTCCACATTGAATTGCTTTTGCTCCTTTGTCAAAGATCAGTGCTCTGTGACTGTATTTTTGAGGGTCTATTTCCAGGCTTTCTATTCTGTTCTGCTGATCTATTTGTCTTATTTTTTTCACCAGTACACACTGTATGATCATTGTTGCTTTTTAGTAAGTTTTGAAGTCAGGTAGTGTTAGTCCCCTGACTTTACTCTTTAATACTGTGCTGCCAATATGGGTATTTTGACTTTCTATAAATTATAGAATCAGTTTGTGGATATCTACAAAATAACTTTCTGGGATTTGTATCATGCAGCCATACAGTAATCATTCATCAGTTTTAGGGGGTTTTTTTTGGCAAATATATGAGCAAATATATGTGAGCAAATACAGTTTTATTTCTTTCTTCTCAATCAGCGCATCAGAGTACATTTTATTATTTTTCTTGTTTTATTGCATTAGCTACAACTTCCAATATGATGTTAAAGTAGAATGTGGGAAGGAATATCCCTGTCTTGTACCTGATCTTATGATAAAGCTTCTAGTTCCTCAGGAAATTTTTTTTAGTCAATCAATCAATCAATTAGTATCTTCTATCTCTAAAAGTCATCTGCCCTTCTAGCTATCTTCCCTTTCCCCTATCATTGCTTGGTCTGAGATTACAGCTGTTAATAGTGTTGTGCATTCCACGCTAGTATAGTCACATAGACTTTTAAAAAAGCAGAAATGGAATTGTATGCATCTTTTTTTACAACTTTTCATTTTTTATTTAAGGCTATATCAATCATTTTAGTTTCCTAGGTCAGTGTTTACAGTAAATTTACATTTTAAAAATAAATTTATAATAAGCATGATAGTTAACCAGTTGTGTCAACTTGAGTAAGAAATGCCCAAATTAATTGGATCAGCACAGATCTGGGTGTAGCAGAAGGGTGTACTGAAGACAGGAGGCCCACCCGGAGTGTGAGTGGCACCAGCCAGTAGGCTCATTGCTGATTGGGATAAAAGGAAAAGGAAGGAGGAAGGCTCAC
This sequence comes from Dasyprocta punctata, assembly GCA_004363535.1. Lineage (NCBI taxonomy): Eukaryota > Metazoa > Chordata > Mammalia > Rodentia > Dasyproctidae > Dasyprocta > Dasyprocta punctata. Next base: position 32,168 of record RJWM01012075.1, on the reverse strand, counting down.
TACTGTTTCTTTCAAAGAGCTCCACTCCTCACCTTCCCTTAGATATTGTCTTCTAGCTTCCACTGCAGACTCTTCAGTCATCCAGCACAGACCCTCCAGCTTCCCATTCAGATCCTTTGGCCTCCTGATGCAGACTTGCACAGGACACTACAGTGAGCTCCAGGCCTTCAGCTGGATCCTTTGCAACTCCAGCACTCAGACAACCCTTTTACACTCTTCCACACCTGATCTGTGGGTGGCCATTGTAAGCCTATTTGTAAATCCTTACATATTCATATATCTTGCATTAACTCTTTCTCTAGTAAGCAGTAACTCATACAACATGGTAAAAGGGTGATGGGACCATTGTCTATGGTTATGAATAAGACCTCCTCTGATGTTCTTCCAGCTCCGGAAGTGATAATAGGAAGAGTTTTTTGTTACCTTTAATTAATTTATTTAGGTCATGTTAGGGAGATTTCCAAGGTTAAGGGTGAAAGACAGATTCTTAGGTGGGACAGATTGTAAATCCAGTTAGCAGACTCTTCAGGAGCATAGCTCAGTGTTTCAGCGTGGGGAGTGGCTGAAGCTAGAGATCCATAAATAGTACAGGGCTAAAGCAAGGCAACACAGAGGGGAGAGTCCAGGTGAGCTAAGCAAACAAGCTGTTCCAGTTCTGAGAGCACAAGGTGCTCAGGTGAGCCATACAAAGTGGCAAAACAGAGGGGTTGAAATTGACATGAGCCTCTGGAGTGTATAAATAAACATGCTGCAGTGGTTGAGCAGTTCCTTTCCTCCCATGAGGAGAGAAGGTGCCACCTGACCTCAGCTTTCTGTCTCTTGTCTTTACTCCTCCATCCTCTAGCAGTGTTTCCCTCTGGGAACATCTAGAGCTGCAGCAGAGCACAACTTTTCAGATGACAAATGATTAATACCAAGAAAAGAAAGGGTAAATTCCTGCAATGTTCAGGAATTAGAAACAGCAAGGCATGGTGAATAGTTGGATGTAGAAGATGAAGCATGAGAAATATCTAATGTAGTTTTTAGGTATCTAGCTTGGACGTGGGGATATGGTACTATTCATGGAAGCCAGAACAAAGGACAGTGATGAATGTACTTCTAGGACCTAGTAGAGTTTAAGTGTCCATGAACATCCACATTCTAGTAGAATTTGGGTGATTCACGGGTGGTTGAAATTTGGGTGAGAATCAGCAGTTACCGATCTGGAGTAAGAGACCATATTGGAGGCCATAGAAATGGGGAAATAAGCCAGGTGTGGTGGCGCACATCTTTAATTCCAGCACTCAGGAGGCTAAGGCAGGAGGATCCTTGTGAGTTTGAGACCTGTCTGGGCTACAAAGTGAGTTCAAGGCCAGCCTGAACTGCATAGTGAGACCCTGCCTCAAAAAATAGGGCCGGGGATTCAGTGGTGTGAGTGCCTGCCTGGCAGGTGCGAGGTTATGAGTTCCATCCCCAGTACCAAAAAAAGAAAACAAAAATCCAGAAATGGGGAGATTATTTAGGGTTGGTGTTTAGATGAGAAAAGGATGGGGAAGGACTACATGCTTCTATGGAAACAAGGAGAAAAAAATGTGACCAGCAAGAAAGACTGAAAACTAGTAGTAAACAGTGAGAGAGGGTCAACAAGGGACTCAAGAGGGTATTATAAATAATATAATATAAATAAACATGTTGCAGTGGTTGAGCTGGCCCAGGGCCGGCTTCTCAGCACAATTTATATTATGACATTATCTCTCCTCTTGGGTTCCTGGTAAAATCTGGAAAAGATGGAGAGGTCATGGGTGAATTTAGTGACACCAAGGGAGCAAAGGTCAGAGAGCAGTCTCAGGTTGCATACAGTGTAGATGAAGAGGCAGATACTCCAAGAGCACACTCTACTTCTGAGGCATTTCATTTAAGGCAAAAGGAGAGAAGCTAAGCAATAGTTAAGCCCATATGGAGTCATGCTGATAATTTTGAGTTCATATCGTTGTTATATATAGAGGTGAAAAAATATCAGAGTTCAGAGAATTCTCTTCAGTTTTGTAAAATCAAAACTTGTCAAGTTAATGGAGCTTCCACAAGTGAGTCAGATCCCATTAGAGCATGTGTCTCTTGGCTGTTACAGGTACCCAGCCATGACTCATCAAAGAGCCACGTGGTGTTATATATTTCTAAGCAGTGCCTAAGCATTGTCAAGGACTGATTTAAAAGATTGCACAGTAGTGCACAGCTAGAAAAACAGCACCAAACTGTGGAAGTTGCATTTCCATTTGTGGAACTTTGAGAATCTGTATTTGATTTTAAAATATCTTAAAATTAAGAACATCAATCAGTGGATACTGAAAACTTTCAACTTTCTTCTTACCTAAGGTTTTATAGGAAAAAACAACTCAGAAATGTATTGATTCATCTCCATGATGAAACATTTTTTTCTGGCTCAAGTAATTAATTTTTCTAAACAGATAATAATATGATAAAGTGGTTAAAAATTCAGGCAATGAAACACAATCAACTTGAGTTTTGAATCCTGGGTCAACTTTTTACAAGCTATGAGATCTTGGGAGAAGTTCCTAATTCATTAAGTGAGAAAAATAACAGTACCTACCAGGTGCCTGCACACCTGCCTGCCTTTTTGTTCCTGTTTGGCAACTGTCTTAGTTACTTTTTTCTTATTGCTGAGACAAAACACTTGACTCCCAAAATTAGGGAAGGAAAGGTTTATTTCTTACAGTTCTTGGAGGTTTCAGTCCATACTCAGCTGGCTCCAAGGCAGTGTGGTGTGGAAGGGGAGGCAGTCGCAAAACAGCAAGGTATGAACTGGCAAGAGAGGGAAGACACACCTCCTTCCTTTCCAACCCTTACACTATATGTTGGTTCTGCCCCTGGGTGGGTGCAACACTCACAACACCAATCCCAGCGCCAGACAACAAACCAACCATGAACACTAGACTCAGCCATTTCCATGCCATGATTACATGAGACTTGGTGGGGCCATAGGAATATAAACCATAACAGCAACCAAAAATGTCTGCAGACGTTAGCAAATATCCCTTGGGGAGCAAAGTCATCCCTTGTTGAAAATCATTGCTCTAGGCTAGGTGATTTTTCTGTGTTTGTTTTTTATAATTACACAGAATCCACTTTTATCAAGTGATTCCAACCACAGACGGTTTTTCAGAAGTACAAGTGGCTTTGGGGGTTTGGGGGAGTCCTAAAAAGTGAAAGGAGGGTTTCATGAGAACACAGAGAGTCCTTCTGCAAGTCAGTCCGAATGATCAAGCCTCAAGACTGGGTCCCTCTAATCCCCTTCTCAGTCTGACTGCTTTTGTTTCTCCACTTCAGTGTCCAGTGTCTACTGCAACTGCATTTGGTGTCAGTTAGCACAAATATTCAAGGATGGAATTAGAATGATCCAGTTCATTTTCCAAACTATGCCTATAATTCATTCCCTGCTTGGAACAAGAGTCTGTGAGTCCAATAAGCTGTATCCAGGGCTAGAGGGAAAGTGGGATCCGGTGCCTCACGCTAGCAGGGGCAGAAACCAGGAAATCTAAACTGTGTGGGACCATTCTGAGAGAGCAGGCATTCCTAAATACATCTATAGGATGGAGGGACAGAAAGAAAAGACAAGCTAGTATAAGACATGGGTATCCAATTGTCACAGAGTTTAACACTTAGTTCTATTGGTTTTTTGCTTTGTTTCAGATTTTTAGATTTTTGTAGTGTTACAATATATATAACATGAAAGTTACCATTCTAGTCAGGCATGATAGCACATGCTTGTGACCCTAGCACTCTTGGAGGTTGAGAGGCAAGAGGATCACAACCTTAAGCAGCCTTCAGCAATTTATCAAGACCCTGTCTCGAAAATATGTTAAGGAGGTAGGTCAGTGAAAAGCCACTGATTCACTTCCTAGCACTGGAATAAAAGAAAAGTCGCTCTTGTAACCATTTTTAAGCATATAGTTCTGTAGTATTGTTACACAACCACCACCACCCTTCAGCTCTAGGACTTCTCATCTTTCCAAATTGAAACTTTGCATTCATTAAACACTAACTCTTCCTTCTCTCCCTCCAACCCCTGGCATCTGCCATTCTTTCTGTCTCTTTGAACCTGAGCACTCTAAGTATCTCATGTAAATGGAATTGTACAATACTTGTCTTCATGTGACTGCCTTATTTCATTACCATAATGTCACAAAATGGTATGTGTCAAAATGTCCTTCCCTTTGCAGACTGAATAATAGTCCAAAATTTTTTAGCCATTTACCCGCTGATGAACGTGGGTGATTCTATGTTTTGGCTATTGTGGATGAAACTGATTCACTTTTGATACTGAAAGTCCTGTGTCCCCCCCACACACACAAAGAAAACCTTTTGTCCTGGGCAAACCAGAACATTGGCCAGTATATTAGCTTTCCATCTCTGAAGTGAAATAGCTGACATACACAATTTAGGGGGAAAATGGTTTACTTTGGCTCATGGTTTCAGAAGCTTCAGTCCATGGTCAGCTGACTCCAAGGCAGAAATGACACAGTGGAGGTGCATGGCAGAGAAAAGCTGGCCAGAAGCAGAGAGAAGAAGGAGCTGGAGACAAGAATGCACCTTTCTAGGCTACACCTCCAGCGACCCACCTTCTCCCACTGGGCCCCTCCGCATGGAGCACATTTATCTATGAACTCATCAATGAATTAGTTCAATGATGAGTTCAGCACCTCAGTGAGTCAGTCATCTTCCAATAGCTCTGGAGAGACACTTTAGATCTAAATCTAACAGCTACCCTAGATAAATAAGGATGTCACTACCTGGGAAATTCCACATGAACAGAGCATGATTAGGAGACGTGGCCCTTTCTGCACAGTCTTTGAGGACAGAGCAGGCTAAAGAGAGGTGGCTCTCTAATGGACCATCCAAGTCACAGTGACAGATGCCCACAGGGGACATCAAAGGTAGCACTTTCACACATACTACACACACTCATAGTCCACAGTGTTCATTTTTGCCTAATCCTGGACTTATTCATAAACACCAAAGTACCTCCAAGATCTGACTCCTACGAAGCTGAAGGAGGTTTCTGTTAAAAGGAAATTTTATAAAAATTCATGCATATATAGTAGCTAGCTCTATTTCTTCCCTGGTGTTGTTGTGCATTATTTCTTAAACATGCTAGCTGCCAAAGGTACCACTTTTCAGTATGTTTTTTTTTCACACTACATTACTTACAGGAAAATAGAATGCTCAGTTTCTGGTATTCAAAACAGGGTTTTGGTATCACTGTCAGTGTAATGGGCAAGGCTTCTGGTTTTCATGATCTGTAACATGGCTTGTTGTGTGCTAGGATCAGGAACAGTAGGTTTTGGGGAGGTGTAATGTTCTATTTGCATTGGTTTCCCAACTGCTAGTGCTGACAAATTTGAACATCTTTCAGGTCTGAAATATTTTAGATCTTTGTGGCATTTTAGAGGTGGGTGGAGAAAAAGGGAATTTAAAAGAAAAAGCCTACTATGTATGTAATTTATCTGTTTATCATGGAATCACACCATAATTTTTGTGATTCAAACCTCAGATTTTAAATTTCAACAGTGTAATATTGTCTTTTGCTTACTGGCAGGGTAAGATGCAGTATTTTTAAACTGTATTTTTATAGCTGCTTTGGTTAATCTTTCTATTTTTGTTAGATAAAAACCTTTGTGTCCTAACCAAAAAAGATATTTCACCAGCAAATATTAAGTGAACAAGATAACTGTAAGGGAATTTAAAGAACTCATTAATGATGATGTGATATTGATCTCCATAAACAACGTAAACAAACAGTGAAATCCCTTTCTAAAGATTGAACAACTGTTGGTAGCTTTCTTTCAAGGATCGGAATTGTCAAAGAGGTATTCCCAGTTCTTTCTAGAAGCGTGGGTCTACTTTACCTTCAGCACACACTCCATCTCAACATGTTAATACATAAAAACACCTACGTGGCTGGGATTGATAGATGATTTAAAAGTTCAAATTTTGTGCAATAATATTTCAGAAGATAAACGCTCCCCTGGGGCTGAACTATGGTAGCTTGAAGTAGATCATGGGAATAGCGACACATCCATTAGTTGAAGACTGGGGAGCAATGCCTTGCCAGTTTCTGAGGTACAGCAAGATCAAAGTATACCCTGAACTTATAAATCAGGAAATGCAAAAATTTCTTACAATTTTTGAAGTATAAGTTATACATGAACAAGTTTAAAAATTCAAACTGTGCAAAGGAAAGGGTGAAAAATAAGTCTCTCTCCTTTCTATAACCTTAACCTGTTACTCCTCCCTACTACTTTTTTCCCTTTTTCTTCTTTTCTTTTCTTTTCTTTTCTTTTCTTTTCTTTCAGACAGTATCTTGCTGTGTAGTTCAGGCAGGCCTTGAACTTGTGGCAATCCTCCTACTTCAGCCTCCTGAGTCCTGGGATTATAGACGTGTGCCACCACACCTGGTTTATGTAGTCCAAGTTGGCCTTGAACTTGTGGCAATCCTCCTACCTCAGCCTCCTGAGTCCTGGGATTATAGACATGTGCCACCACACCTGGTTTATTACTCTTTTTAGAAACATTCTATACAAACCAAACATATTCATAAATGCATAACCCCCATTTAAAATATGGTGGCATGCTACACAAATGTTTATATACCATGCCTTTTTTTTTTTTTTTTTTTTGCAGCACTGGGGCTCGAACTCACAGCCTCACACCTGCCAGACAGGTGCTTAAGCCACTGAGCCAAACTTGCGGCCCTAGTTTTTTGAGGCAGGTTCGCACTATGTAGCTCAGGCCAGCCTTGTGCTCATGTCGTAGCCCAAGCCAGCCTCGAACTCACAATGCTCCACCTACCTCAGCCTCCCGAGTGCTGGGATTAAAGGCATGCGCCACCATGCTCAGTTTATACCATGCTATTTAAATTAAGCTTTTTAAGATATTTTTTGGTTCACATGTAATTATAAGAAATAATGCAGAGAACTCTGTATGACTTTACCCAGTTTCCCCCAATGGTAACATCTTGCAAAACTAATGCCAGATATCACAAGGAGGATATTAATATTGATACGATACATCTACTTTATTATGGATATATATTTATCTATTCATTTTCCTATTGATGACTATTTGGGTAGCTTTCCATCTAGGGCTATTTTAAATAGTGTTTACAAATCTTTTGCTAAATGCATGTATGTCTCCTTGGGGAATAGAATTGCTGAGTCATAGGACAGGTATATGTTTGCTTTAGTAGACAGTAGATATTACCAATAGTTTTCCAGAGTGGTCGCACCATTCTACACTTTTATTACCAGGGTTCTAGGATGCTGTGAAGTCCCTTCAGAGATTCTCTCCAGGTTCTTTTCCTAAGCAAAGAATTAGACAAGGTAAATGCAAAAGAGCAAGGCTTTACACTTATAAAGGTGGGAAAGGAAATACATTCATCAGAGTGAGAGCAGACCATTGAAAAGAGAGTGCACAGTGCCCGCAAGTTTATTGGCTGTGGTCATTTGTATCCTCCATTCCTCAGGCTGATGTTAGATCTAGGCTGTCTTATTGAAAACCTCTTCAATCTCACACCAGAATTGAAGATAATGCTTTCTGATTGGTGCCATGGGCAGAGCTTGGAAACTGTTCTGCACCTGTGTCCTGGATCACCGTGATTGACAGGTCACACCCACTTTCTCAGTCAGCTGGCCACATCCTAATCTCCTACCTCACTTTAACCAGTGACATATGAGGGAATTCCACTTGCTTCACAGCCTGGCCAGAACTTTTCTATCCTCTTCATCATTTTAACTATTTTGGTATGTTGGTTTTAATTTACATTTTCTTGATGACTAATGATGTTAGAAACTTTTTTGGGGGAAATTTTTAAAAGTTAATTTTTCTCTGATTTTTTCCTCAGCTTTTTATTGTGAAAAGTGTCACACAGGGAAAAAGTGAAAGAATTACATAATGAATACCCATATACCCAGAACCTAGATTCAAGCAATTGTTAACCTTGTTTACTATATTTGCTTCTGATGTTTTATTGCCCCCATCATAAAGTAATCTTTGAATGTAATGACTCTTGACTCATAATTACACCAGGAAATATCTCCTGAAAATAGGCATTTATTGCACAACCATAAAATCATGCTTACAGCTACCAAAATTAATAATTTCTTTAAAATATTATCTAACAGCCTGTGCTCAAATTTCCCTGTTTGCCCATTTGTTCCAAAAGTATTTACAATCATCTTTTTAAAACTAGAAGTAAAATCCAGGCGTGGTGGTGCATGCCTTTAATCCCAGCACTTGGGAGGCTGAGGTAGGAGGAGCGTTGTTAGTTCGAGGCCGGTTTGGGCTACAACTCGAGCACAAGGCCAGCCTGAGCTACATAGTGCGACCCTGCCTCAAAAAACTAGGGCTGGGGGTTTGGCTCAGTGGTGTAAGCACCTGTCTGGCAGGAGCAAGATTGTGAGTTCGATCCCTGGTGCCACACACAAAAAGTAAATAAATAAAAATAAAACTAGAAGTAAAGAAAGTTGACCAACTGGATTTGATTGTAATAACCATTTAAGCAGACCCAGCTCCAACAGTGACACTGATTCTTTTTGAAGAGCCAAATTCTGTTCTAGTAGTCTATACAAAGAATTTTTTTTTTGAGACAAGATTTTGCAAAGTCACTAAGTTTCCCAGGCTGGGCCAGAACTTGAGATCGTCCTAATTTAACCTCTCAGAGTGCTGGGATTACAGATATACCACCACACCCAGCTATAATGGAATTTTTCCAAAAGCACTCCGAGATTCTAATGGCCTAAAACAATGATTTTGTTTTATTTCATGGTTTCATGGATCACACAAATTTTGACAGGGTCCAGTAAAGTGATTCTCATGTTTCACATTATTTTAGTTAACTTTCTTTCATTGCTTAGACAAATGTTAAAAGAGGAAAGGTTTATTTAGTTCACAGTTTGAGGAGGTTTCAGTCCATAATCAGCTGGCTTCATGAGAGGGTAGCATGTCAGAGGGAAGATACCAAAAGCAGCAAGAGCAAAAGGGAAGAGCAAGTCTCTTTCCCTTCCTTATATTATATGCAGGCTACCCACCCTAGGGTGAGTGGAGCACTCACACGCCCCAATCCCAGCACTAGACAATGAACCAGTCACAAACTCTAGATGCAGCTGCCTCCAAAAAGCCTGCCCCCCATGACTTCATGAGGCTTTAGGGGGACATCCAGACACAAACCTTAACACACATGACATTGACCAAGGTCATTTGGTGGGATTCAGTGCCGCGACCCATGCGGCTCCTGAGGTTCTTGGGGTGAAGGACCTCAAGAGGATGTGAAAAATAAAGAGAGAGACAAAGCTGGAGTCAGGTGGAGCCCTTATCCTCTTGATGGGAGGAAAGGAACTGGCCCCTCAATGCAGGGGCGTTTATTTATACCTTTTAGCAACCTAATGTCGCATGACACCCTGTTGTCCTAGCAACCCACTGCTCAGATTGCCTTGGGGCTAGGTGTTCTCTAGGCTGAAGTAGCATCCTCACGTGACTTGCCTTAGGCTCTCTTTGTTCTTGGAGTGATCATGTCTGGATCATGCCCTAAGTCAATTTCCAGCTTCAACAGCTCCCAACAATTCAGTTGTCACCTGGACAGGTATGGAGGAGCCAGTATGGCTTCTCTCTCATTTCCGATGCTTCTGTTGGGATGGCAGGAAGGCTGGGGTCAGTTGGGTCTGCCCATCAGAGCATGTCCTTGTAGCCTTGCTAGCAGGGCAGTCTCTGAGTAGTCAGTCTTCTTACATGACAGCTCAGACCTCTCAGAATGAATGTTTGGGTGAACAGGACAGGAGCCCAAGAGCTTTTACAATTAGGCCTCAGAAGTCACATGGCTTTGCTTCCATCACATTTCATTGTATAATGCAGCCACAATGCCCAATGAGAGTCCAAGAGTTTTCAGCTGTGTTTTTAAACCACCATGGCCCACATTCTAGCCAGAAATAATTTGCCTTTGTCTCACTTATGAAATATACACTATTCTCCAAGACTCCTTGCTATGGTTTGGATAAGTTTACCTGAAAGACCCATGTATTAAAAGCTTCATCTCTAGTCCTTGACACTAGTGGGAGGTGGAAAGATTTTGAGAGGCATTTCCTAGTGGGAAATCTTGGGTCACTGTGGGAATTCTCTTGAGGAGATAATGGAACCCAGCCATTTATTTTCTCTTCTTCTCTTTCCTGTTCTCGCCATGAGGTGAGCAACTTTGTTCCACCACACACTACTACTATGATGCACAACCACCAGAGGCCCAAAACAACAGGGCCAACTGATGATGGACTAAAATCTCCAAAACTGTGAGCCAAAATAAAACTCCTCTCTTTATAAATTGATGCTCTCAGGTGCTTTTCTTATAGTAACAGAATGCTAACATACTCCTCCAGAGTCTTATCCTGTGAGATATGCTCTTTTCTGACCTGTACCCCCATAAAATGCTTAGGAATCTTAGCACCATCACTGTGTAGCTGAGAGGTACTATGAGACACACCCTTAAGATTCTTAAAGAAGCTGGGTGTGGTGGTGCACACCTTTAATACTAGCACTCAGGAGGCTGAGGTTGGTGAGGTTGGTTTGGGCTACAGTGTGAGTGCAAGGCCAGCCTGAACTACATAGTGTGACCCTGCCTCAAAAAAACTGGGAGTTTGACTCAGTGGCTTAAGTACCTACCTGGCAGGCATAAGGTTGTAAGTTTGATCCCCGGTGCCAAAAAAAAAAAAAAAAAAAAAAAAAAAATTCTTAAAGAGTTTTTGTGTAACAGAGAATACAAAGCACTATCTTACATCTTTCTGAGGCCATAAACAAGGGCCTTACAGTTATGTACCAGGTTTCCTGAGACTATTTTATTAGCAGTTCCCTTGTTAGAATGGTACACATTCTTATTCTTCAGCTTGTTTCCTTTTAGTGTCATTTAACTTTTTCTCAAATCCATCTCCCACCCCCATATTTCCTGTAAAATTAGGTCTAGAGGCTTGATTGAATTCAGGTTGACTATTTTTGGCAAGAATATTTCATAGGTGATTCAGCATACATCATAGTGCATTATATCTCCAGTCACATTGTGTAGGATTATCCTATTCATATGTTAGCTTTCATCACATCCATATGGTGGTGAGTACCTGATCTTTCCATTGCAAAGTTACATTTTCCTCTTTGTGACTAGCATGCAATTTATGGGTAATAGTATGAAAAATATGATGTGCATGACAGTTCATGTCACCCTTGTTTAGGGGCTGTGCTAATCTTAGCATCCTTCTAATTTTACTCTGAACTATGGAAGCAAGGCCCAGCCTGGCTCTTGTGAATACAGTTGTTCTACATCTTACTCTGGTCTTCCTCTGCCTCCAGGGATCTATCATATAAGCGTGGACTATCCCTGAACTACTTTAGTTTCTGTGGTAGTAGTTTTGCCCATTCTTGGCTAAGCTATGTTTGTCTTAGGTTCAGTTTTTATGCCAATCTGATCCCATCTGCATTCTAGCTTAAAGGAATTTCTGTGTATTGCTGGTTTTCTGTTGACACACTATTTTCCTATGTTTTTATGAGTTTTATGTGCACGTATAAAATATCCACAATGAGACAGAATGTCTAGTAACTTTTGGTGTTTTTTTTTTTTTTTTTTCGCTCCAGGGATCAAATTCATGACCTTGCGTTTGTGCTGCTGAGCTAAATCCTCGACCCATTTATCTTGGGAAACGGTAATGTAGACTAATGGTGAAAAAATGGCACATATATCAAAACCTCACATTGTACCTCTAAGTATATATAATTTTTGTTTGTCAATTAAAAATAGTTTGAAATGAAAAGTATCAGAAGATGAAGACAAAAACCAGATAATGAGGGCTTAGGCTGACATGTAGCATAATGGTAGAGCACCTCCCTGTCATGTATCAGGACATGGGATTAACCCCTCCACAAACACACAAAGAAGATGAGGGCATGAGCAGGCAAATGGATCAATAAAAGAATTATAAGAGACAAGTGTGGTAGTGCTCACCTGTAATCCCAGCAGTCTGGGAGGCTGAAGCAGGAGGAGTCCAGGTTGGTAACTTAGCAAAACCTTGTCTCAAAAATAAAGAAAGTTTTAAACAGTTAGGGTTGAAACTCAGTAAAAAGGCCCTGTGTTCATCCCTGTCCCACCACCACCACCAAAAAAAAAAAAAAAATGATAAAAGAGATAGAATCAGCAGAATTTGTTGCATATAGGGAAGTTCCTGAGTTGGGTGGTGATTATAGTTAACAATCAGGGATAGCTGACCCCTGGTCCAGTTTTAGAGGTAGCCTCAATGGGATATACTAATTTGCATGTTCCATGGCTCTTTTTATAGTTCTTAGTTCAGGAGTAACCATGTGATCTGAACCTCCTAATCAGAGTGAATGTTAGAACTCTTGATTGGAATACTAAGACTCATGTTCTCACCCCTCCTTGCCAAGAACAAGGACATTTGTAGACTTGACTGAACTGGCACCCATCCTATGACCCCAGAGGAATGAGTCACAGATTGGGGCTGACCATGCGCAGGCCAAAGCAGAGATAGATCCCCAGTGGTGCCCTTGGGCTGCTGGGTCAACCAACCATGAAGTCCCGGGCTCTCCTGTGTGAAGCTTGGAAATCCCTGTTTTATTCAAGCCAGTCTAAACTGCCTTTTCTTGACACTTGCTGTATAAAGCTGTGGTAATCAGGTGGACAAAGAAGCCAGTAATCAGAACATGTAAGGCAAAAAGAAATGGCTCGTTTGGCAGGACAAATATTTTGCCATGAACTTTAACAATCTCTTATCTCACCTCAGGGTCGATCCTGGAGGGACTCTTCCTGACATTCGTGGGCCTAATTTACCAGTTCTAGTCATGCTCATACTCTGAGATCCTCTTTAGGTGGCCCTTCCTCTAAAGCTTTGGTAAGACCTTCTTACATCCAGGTCCAAGTCCACCATGCCTTCTGAGGTTCCATAACACTTTGGACACAGCTCCATCATTGCTTTTATCATCTCCTCTTACTATTTCCTGCACTAAACTCCTCATCACCATCTTCGTGCCCACATCTATAGCCCTAGGACATCTAGTGGGCGCTGGAACAACTTGATGAGCAAATGACAGCAATTCTTTCCTGATTTTTCTTCAAAAATGAATCTGCTTGCCACTCCACTCCCTTTGGATTGAGAAATGCTCTATCAGACCACAGATTAAATCATACAATAATAAATAATTATGTGAATTATATGTTTTGCCTCTAAAAGATGAAAATGAATTTGGAACATAGAAAAAAGATAAGTTGGATCAACAAGTGCCTCTTTTACAGTGATGCGATAGTGTTTCTTTGCCAAATGTTAAGGGTCTCACACACACACACACACACACACACACACTCACACAATCTCTGAATAAATAAGATGGGTTCACAATGTCTGTTAGTGCTGCTGAAGACTGTGGGAAGAATCTAAAATTGGCACTACCCACATGGAAGTTCGCATTATACCCGTCAATTTATTTTGATCTCATGGAAGGCGTTCTGGAGCAAAGCTCAAGAAATAGCTTAACCAAAAGAACATTTCAATTATATAAAAATGAACTCAAATGATTTCAATCCACTAGCATTACATAATAAGGTTTCAAACATAGTACCTTAATGTCACAATACCAAAAAAAGCACTTAATACAGTAAGTTCATCTCATGTGATAAATTCGTCCTGAGTTTTTTCAGGAAAAATTTAAACCGGAGGTAACTTATCACATTCAAGAATATTTAGTAACTTGTGCTGGAAGGTGGACAGTATAGCCAAGCCTAGACCAATGAGGAAAATGTATGAATGATGGTAGCTGCTTAACAAAATTTTCATTCACTGCTTGTTACATTTGAAGTGCTGAGGATACAAGGGCGAACAAACATATGAATAAGGATGATAAGAAGTGCATTTCTTTCTTTCTTTTTTTTTTTTTTTTTCTGGTACCTGGGATTAAACTCATGAGGTTGTACTTGCCAGGCAGGCGCTGTGCCACGGGACTGTATCCCCGGCCCATTAGTGCATTTCTTGAGCCCTTACTTGTGTCAGACCCTGAGGCCAATGCTCTGTGTGAACTGGCTCATTTGTCCCACCTTCAGCATGACTCTAAACTATTATCATTATCAACATGTCTCACAGGTGCCGGGGATATACCTCAGTGGCACAGCGCCTGCGTGGCAAGTACGAGGCCATGAGTTCAATTCCTGGTACAAAAAAAAAAACAAAAGCAACTTTGGTGTTCCTAAAAAACATTCAACCTATTTTTCAGGGTGCAGGCACAGAACTCTAGGACCTGATCTAAAGAGACCTTGGGTGCACATGGAACCTGAAGCGTTTCACAGTGAGGAACAAGAAAAGTGTTTCATGAACTTGGATTAGAAGTAAAGAATGTAGTTAGTAACTGCAGGACAGATCAGAAGAATTATCTACAAATTCCACCTGCCTGCTGTAACCAGGTGCTGGTACTGTAGACAGCTAAGTTAGTTAGAAATATTATAGGCACTCAAAAGGAAATATTTCATAGGTGGAAAACTAAGCCAATTTAAAATGCATTCACTCTATTTGCTTAAGTGTTCCTTTTTTCTTTTTCAGTTGGTGGAAAGGTAAGTACAGTTGTATCAAAACTTCAACAAGTCTAAACTAATGAGCTTTCACCATAACATTAAGTATTTAAACTCGTGGATTTAGACAATTACATGTGATTTAGCCTTCGACTTGGCAAATAATTTTTAATGACTTTAATTCAGGGTTTTGTTGCTACATTTTATAACTGTTATAATATCTACATACTACCTGGACTATTATTTACTTAAAGTTGACTCCTTGTTTTTATTTGGTGTGTTAAAGGAAATTTAATATCACTGCTATAAATAAAGAGCCACTAATTAATTCAACAAAGATTTATGAAGCATTTAACATGCAGTACGAAGTGTTTAACACATACTAAGCAGTAGGCATACAACAGTGGAAAAGGAGACTGGAAAATATCCCCACTCTCATGGAGCTATTGTTCTAGTAGAGGAAACAGACAAGCACAACAGACATAAAGTGTATAGTACATTAGAATGATCAGTGCTGAGGGGAAAAAAGAGGGCAGCTTGGTCCATTGTGTGCTACTGTTACAGAATATCACAAACCTGGTAGTTCATAAAGAACAGAAATTTACTCTCATAGTTCTGGAAACTAGGAAGTCCGAGATCAAGGAATTGATGAGGACTCTCCTGTTTCAGCCTTGTGTGGTAAAAGGCAGAAGGTCTGGAAATCTGGGTGAATTCTTTCTGCTCAGATGGTGGAAGAACAGGAAAACAGAACCCGCTCCCAAAAGGCCTTTTTAGCCTTTCTTGAATCTTGACCTACATACCTCCCACTAGGCCCCACCTCCCAACCTATTACACAAGGTATTAATTTCCCAACACATTATATTTGGGAACTCTATCAAAGCACTGCAAAGGGCTATCAAGTGTGAGTGGGCAATAGTTACAATTTTTAGATATGCAAGGCCTCCTTGAGGCAGTAACTTTTGAATATAAATCTGAAAAGGACCAGTGCTATAGAACTCAAGGAAAAAAAAGTCTAGAGAATGGAACAGACAGTGCAAGCCCCTGAGGAGTGAGTTTGCCTGGGGAGTAGAAGGAAAAAGATGGAGGTCATGGGCAGAAACAAGGAAACTAGATAGCCAGCTAAGGCAAAAGTGCAAGCAAGAGACGTTTGTGGATTGGACTAGAGTAATTAGAAATGATCAGATTCTAAAAATACCATGCAGAGGCTGGGCATAGTGGCACACACCTGTAATCCCAGCACTCAGCAGGCTGAGGCAGAAGGATTGCTGCAAGTTTAAGACCAGCCTGGGCTACAAAGTAAGTTCAAGGTCAGCCTGAATTGCATGGTGAAACCCTGACTCAAAAGACAAAAAAAAAAAAATTAAATTAAATTAATGAATTAAATAAATAAATAAATAGGGGCAGGGAATCTTGCTCAGTGGCAAAGCACCTGCCTGGCAAGCACAAGGTTGTAAGTTCGATCCCTGGTACCAAATAAATAAATAAACAAATACATAAACTGTGCAAGTATAGCCCCATATGGATGGATGAGCCAGTTATGAACCATAGGGTTAGGAAAGATGATCAAGGAAAACTGTAAAACTTGCATGTTGGAGTCCAATATATTCTTTTTTCTTTTTCCCGCACCCCAAAGGCCCACCCTCCCCCTCAGATTAGGGTTTCTGTCACTTGTATCACAACATCCCCACTCAGTGAAGGAAAGTTAGCACTGATATTCAGGAAGAGAGCACTTGCTTAGGCTGCATGAGGCCCTGGGTTCAATTGCCAGCACTGCACAGATAAAAAACAAATTTAAAGCTTTAAACTATAAACCAGTTTGTGGTTTTGCATATCTAAAGCTGTGTCTGCTTCTAAAGCTGTGACTTCTGAGGCTAGGTGACAAAAGATAATGTAGCTCCTGTCTTTGTCATGAAAACACTTACTTTGTTTATGTTCTAAAATGTTGCCATTCTATGATCCTGCAATCTTGAAATAATTGCACTGGAAATTACTCTATTTTTCAGGAATCTAGCAGATACCTGTCAAAATACAGCACTGAAATTCTATATTGTAAATATACCAAATATACTCTGAATATTATTAGAATACTGAAATCCTGTTTGGTTAATTCTGATACTAGTTATAGTTGGTTAGAGGTAAGGAGCAGAGAAGAGAAACATTTCTTGTTCTTAGGATTTAAGCTATAGATAGATCCACACTCGATAAACCATGTGCTACTTTGGTCAAATGAATAAATGCAGTTTAGCACCATAAACTCAAATTTTTACTAATTTCACCTTTTCTGGTATTCACTTGTTTATTAGTTCTAGGAGAGGAGAGATTAACTAGAGTAAAAATATTTTTTTAAAAAGGTTAGTTTTGTGATGAGCCAAAACCTTAAATATGAAAAACAAGGCCATCTAATTCTATCTTAAACACTGACCTGTTTCTTTAGTATTAACATAACACTGGTATTTGCAATCAGAACCAATATTCTAGTCTTTGTTCAAAAATAATGCCTGTCTTTGACATTGATGGTTCATTAAACATCTGTCTTGATTCCACATAAAAAGTAACTTAGTGCCCTCAGCAATCAATAACCTGTGTTCCTTTCAACTAAACAAATTAGTATATATGCATATATATGCACCCTGAACTGTACTACGTTATGTCCATTTCATCAGAGAAATTCTATATTTTCCCTGTGGATTGTTTGCTTTTATATTAGATTGTGTAGCAAACTAAATGCTTAAAATAGGCTTAAGAGGAATGGGGAAACCCTATTTGAACTGCCTCCAAGAAGATTCCTCCTAACTTTCAAGATGGCTTCTTCACTGGGTTGCAGATTTCCTGTCCAGTAGCTTCAAGAGACCGTGTTGCCCCCAGGCTGAATGCATCCTTTGCCTCATATGCCCCTGTTCTTGTGTTCTGTGTATATTGTGACATCTCCATTCATCTAGTCAAACAGGTTCACAACTTGAATATTTAACACCTGTCTATCCTTTACTTCCTACATCCAGTTAGTTGGCCAATACTACCACTGAAAGCATCCAAGTTGGCTTCTCAGCATCTAATCCCTTCTTCTCCCGACTGCCAGTTTTATCTTCTTAAAGCTCAGATGTATGTTGTTACTTGCTCAAAAACCATACAGTTCTTCTCCTATTTTCTTTTTAAATTTTTTTAAAATTTTATTTTAAAGAGAATAAAGCCAAATAAAACAGAATAAAGCCAATCAAAACAAAACAGTGAAACTGACACAGAACTTCAAAACAAGATAATAGAAAAATCAACAACTACCATAATGTCTCTTGTTGTCTTCAGAATTGCTGTCCATACCATTAGACATAATAAAATCAAACAAAATGGAACAAAATAAAACCAATCAAAACATAACATTATATAAAACAAAACAATAAAATGGAACAAAACAGCGAGAAGACTACTGGATTTCAAAAACAAGACAGAAGGAAATCCCCCATATTTGCCACATTGCGTATTGTCATCCTGTCAATAGATGCTCAGATTACTGGCTTTAGGTCCACAAAGTCAATCATGCAATGGAAGTATTAAGTTGTTTTTGTACCTCAGTTGCTAACAACTCAGTCTGTGTTCCTCCAAATCAGCTGGCTGCCCATGGTGTGGGGAGGACAGGGTACCTCTTGTCTCCCAGACATGTGCCTATCGGCCCGCAGGAAGGGCAAATTGGCTTCTTGTTTCTCCTCCTGGGACCCACATGGCTTCTGCTGGCTCATGGGAAGGATGAATTGTATTGCTCCCAGATTTAAATTTGCTGCCAAACTGCTGTGTGACTTTGGATAAGTCCACTTGCCTCCTCTGGGCTTTAGTTTTCTCCTCTTCTCCGATTTTCTATGGATTAGCCTAAACTCCATGAATAGTACCAAGGCTTTCCACCATTTGGCCAACTCCTTAAGGCATCTAGTTTTGATTCTATCCAAGATTTAATTCATAGAGGTGACTGAGTGATGATGGAGTGGCCAACACCAGGAAAAGAAGTTTTGTTACTCGCAGTTGTCAAGAGAAGGGAGAATGACACACTACACAAGGCCACATGGGGAAGTGCCAGGGTCCATGCAGAAAACAGGAAGCAAGGGAAAGCATGGTGCAGACTCTTCGTTACAATTTCCATGGGAAGGAATGGTGAGGCGAGGAGGCAGGCTTGAGCAAGCTTGGGACTTTATTGTTTAAATAACATCAGTGGGCTTTGGAGTAGAGGAGTGATCCCCAGTTGTCCCATACTGGGGCCTGGGTTGACTTACTGCAGTGATTTAGGGGAGGAGAAATATTAATATTAGATTCAGGAAATGGTTCAGGATATGAGCTGGCATCATCAAGATTCTATAACAAAGGCACGTTAGCAGAGGCTAGTGTTTGCTATCTCCATGAATTACCTAACTCTGGAAAGGCAACTCCTTTGTACATCCCCGAAGCCCCAAGATGTCAAAGCATCATAAAATACAGAAGGCGATGTCAGTGTTGGGGCTCAGGAGGATGCTACTTTTGGGCTAAACTTCTCCTCCTAAATTCAGCATCCCTTGGCTCTTATTGTGCCAAGAAAGTTCAAACTGTGCCTATTTGAGGATTCAAGTGTAGATAAGTGGATTATTGTAGAGTTTTGTGGATAACGTTTGATCTGAAAATCAACCCAGCAATAATGGCATCTTCTTAATCAAAACTGCTTTATACCAAAATAAGCTACATAAATTTCTAATTCGGAATACAGCTGGACAAGAGCAATTTGTGACTCAGCACCAATGTAATGTGGACGGCCAATTGTAGTTATAATTGTGACAACGTCGCAAAAGAGACATTGTCAACACGGGAGAACTGGGTCAAAAAGGTATTTATTCAGGCCTGGAGTAGATGGTACATAATGCGTTCATTTGAAGCCCCCAAATGTGTTGTAAAGCATTTTCAATTTCATACAGACATTTAAAGGACCACATGAACATAATCTGGTACAAATGACGCTGCAGCTCGATGAGCTGTCCAACTTCCAGGTAAAATTCCCACGGGAGGCTGCAGGAAGAGGGAGGAGAACTTCCGGCGGACGCAACCGCGCAGCTGTCTCCCTGGACCCCATCCGCAGATTTTGTTGATTGCTTCTGTCTGGCCAGTGGCGGGCCCACTCAGATCGACTGCTTGGGTCTGGCCTGTTCCAGAGCGCGGGAAAATGAGTTTCCACCCGGCCCGGTGGCCTCAGCTCGCACCTAGACTCTGAGGGTCCTGCTCAGCCTCACGATCTCCCAGGTTCCACTCGAATCACACGAAAGGAGGCGGACGAGCTCGGGTGGCCTCCATGTCCGAGGCTTATTTCCGGGTGGAGTCGGGCGCGCTGGGGCCTGAGGAAAACTTTCTCTCCTTGGACGACATCTTGATGTCCCACGAGAAGCTGCCAGTGCGCACGGAGACGCCCATGCCGCGCCTGGGCACCTTCTTCCCGGAGTGGGGCGCGGGCGCCGGGCCAGACCAAGCGCTGCCGCAGGTGGGCCTCGGCCTCGCGGGTTTGGGGTTCGGGGGTCGGCGTCCTGCAGGCCGTGACCTGATCGGGCTCCCTCCAGCGTAGGCTTCATTAGTGAAATCGCTAATTCTTCACCGTCTTCCCCCTTCACGTGTTGGGACGGGAGCTGGCTCAGCCGAATTCCTCAGGATCGGGGTTCTCTTGGCGGTGAGTTCTGTCAGCGCACCCAGCGCTGCAAATTGCCCTATGCGTCCCGGCGCAGCGATGACATTAGTGCCAGCGCGTGTGGCGTGGAGGCGACAGCGTCTCCGTCTTTGACCCCTTGAGTTCTCCCACAGCCCCATAAGTAGGCATTGTAAACCTAACAGAGAGGTTGGGTACCTTGGCCTGCGTCCCATGGTAAATGGTGAACTAAGATTCGAACCAAGGGCAGTGTGGCTTCAAATACAAGTTTATTCCAGGACCACGGCGTTGATTTGACCCTAGATTAACTGGCTGAGGTAGGATTTGTTACAGTTTCTCCTCTGTGAAGTTAACCTCGGTTAATCCTCTTCGTGTTGTAACACTTCAGAAGGAAGTCTCAGCTCTGCCACACTGAAGGAGTAGGAAGTCAGGCTCTGCATCTTGGAGGGCAAAGTCTCTACATGAATATTTGGAATAATCGTGCATTGGAAAGGTTTATTTTCTTTTTAAATTTTATTTCGTTTTTATTTTTGATAGTACGTACTTGCAGTGCATAATGATTACATCCATCGTGGAGTGGTATATAACGCAGCTTCTTTTTTCGCCCCCTTCTGCCACTGTTCATCCCTTTGGTCCCCCTCCCTTTTGCAAAAGTGCATAGAAATTTTTTTATGACATTTAATTTCATTCTTAAATCTACAAACATTTGTGTTTTCTATTCTCAAATATTGGTATATGAGGGGGTGTTCTAGAAAGTTGACCATTGTATCAACGTTTTCAAATATATTAGTATAACGTTGTTCAAAATATCCCTTTATGATCTTTTTCATGTAGTATTATACAAATATCCTGGTTTTTATTTTATTGTGTGTGTCTGTACTGTTATAACCTGTAACTAGTATAGCGTCGCTTTCCTGTTCTGTATGCGCCTTTTTAGGCCTGAGCCCCTTTCCCAGTATTGTCTCTCCCTTAGCCAGCCTGAGTTTCTGTTTCCTGTAACTGCTCGCTCAACCCCCCCATTCAGAGAATTGAGCTGTTACAATATAAAGCTGCCCAAGGACAAAGCCGCCGGAAAACTGGGTTAAGAGATATTAACTACCCTGTCTCATGACTGAGGAATGTGCAAAACGTGCCTTTCCGGAGCATCTGTTGTCCATGTTAGGAGGTGACCACCACCCAACCTCAAACCCCTCTATGGCCGCCTTCTCCAATGAATGTAACAGGTCATTTAAACTAACCAATGCAATCTGCTTCTGTACCCACGCTTGCAAGACCCCTCCTCCCTTTGTTC
>RJWM01012075.1:0-10543 GCA_004363535.1 Dasyprocta punctata | reverse complement strand
CTATAAGCCTCTACAGGCCGCTGAGGGGTACGCAGTCTCGGATTGGCTCTAAATGAGACTACGTCGGCAGGCCTGGCAACAAACGCTCCACTCCAAAATCATCAAGTGTTCCGTGAGTTTTGTTCATCCCGGGGTCAGCTATATCATGTACCAGGAATCAAACTCAGGACCTTGCACTTGCCAAGCAGTCATTGCACCACTGAGTTGTATCCCCCACCCCTGGTTTTTATTTTTGGCATTGATAAATTCTGCTCTTTCTTCATTAGTTTTGCTAAGAGTTTGTCAATTTTTATTGTTTTCTTAAAAGAACTAACTTAGGTCTCTGTCCATATTTGCTTTTGTATCTTTGTTTTCGAGGTCATTAAGTTCTTAATTAGTGGGTTCATTCTACATTCTTTGGACTTAGCTCTGTTGTGTTTCCTCCTCCACATTTTTAAGGTGAATATCAAGCTTACAGAGTTTTCAACCTTTATTCATATACTCTAAGTACAACTTTAATTGCATTTTGCAAGTTTTGACTTGTATTTTTCTTTATTAGTGAACTCTGTATTTTCTCATTACCATTCTACTTTTTCCTTTGACCCATGGGTTGTTATTTAGAAGACTAGTGCTTCATTCTACACATTTTGGGACTTTGCTGTTTATCTTTTTTGTTATTGATTCTAGTTTAATCCTACTATGTCCAGAAACAGTCTGAATGATTTCAGTGTTTTGAAAGTTGGTAAAATTTGCTTTATGCCTTGATGTGAGATCTGTTAATCATTCTGTATGCACTTGGAAAGATGCATTATGTGGAATCATGGTGTGCAGTAAAGTATGTAAATATATGTAAGTCAGGTCAAGTTTGTTTTTCTTGAGATTTTCTATGTTCTTACTGGTTTATTTTTTTACTACTTTCTACTTAAAGTCTTCCACTATGATTATAGATTTGTCTGTTTCTCCTTTTACTTCTGTCAGTGTAATAACACATTTATATTTTCCTTGTGGATATAATGACCTCTTAGTATCACATGTCTCTCTTCATATCTGGTGATGCTTCTTCCTTTTGACTAATGTTTGCATGACATTCTATCCTATTTTTAATGTTTCTGTGTCTATATTTAAGGTGTCTCTTTTAAGCAGCATATAGTTGGGTTTTGTTTTTTAGTTGGACTTTATTAATTTTTTTGGTACTGGGGATCGAACTCATGACCTTGCACTTGCCAGGCAGATGCTGTGCTGCTGAGCTAAATCCCCAGCTCCTAGTTGGACAATTTTTAATCCGTGTATTTAATGCACTTACATTTAATTATTCATATACTTGTTTATTTTCTTGTTTCTCATCTGTTTCAGATTTCTTTTTCTTTCCTTTCTTGACTCCTTTAAGACTAATCAAGTTTACTGTTTATTTATCTTTCCATTTACTTAGTTATATATTCTATTAATTTAGTGACTACATCAACTATTATATTTTTTTATTAATAAGAATGTTATCCAAGTTACTACTTCCAGACAATATCAGAATCATAGAACACTTCAGCTCCATTCTCTCCCTCCTGCATTATTTTCATATAGTCTAATTTGACTCATTTAAAACTCTATAAAACAGACCAGTGATTTAGCTCAGTGGTTCAAGCGCTTGCCTGCTAAGTGTGAGGTCATGAGTTCAATCCCCGGTACCAAAAAAAAAAAAAAAAAAAAAAAAACTCTACAAAACATTATTATTCTATTTTCCCACTTATATACTCTTTGTATTACCCTTTTTTCTTCCTGCATTTCCATATTTCTTTCTAGAATCATTTGCATTTTCCTTTCAGAATTTCCTTACTCAGCGTCTTTTGGTGATAAATTTTCAATTTGTGTCTCTGACAGAGGTCCCCAAGACCACCCTCACATTTGATGATTGACTAAGAGAACTCACAGGACTCAGCACAGGGTAGGACTCATGGGTAGAATTTATTATAGCAACAGGATACAAAGCAGAATCAGCAAAGAGAAAGAATACATCAGATGAAGTCTGGAGAAGACCAGGCACACAGAATAAGCCTCCTTGAGTTTAGCAGAGAAGCTTGTTAAAGACTCAGTGCCCCAGGTTTTGTTGGGAAAGTACTCTCTGCCCAGCACATAAAATCAAGTGTTTATATATATCAAATTGTCTCTACAAACAATTTAGGCACAATGAAATGCTTTCATCACTTATGGGACTGGTAGGAACTTTCCTAAAATCCAATTTCCGGGTGCCAGCTGAGACAACTCTCTCTCTGAAAATGCCTTTATTTCACTTCTCCCTTTTTTAAATCCAGAATGTGTTTAGTGGGATGGTTTCCCATTCATCTCTTGATTGAGAGTATTGTTCGTGCTGCTTCCTTCAGTAAGCCTTGCTTTTCCTCCTGTAGGTTGGCAGAGGACAGTTGAGCAGCCAACACACAAAACTACTATTTGTGCATGGCTAATGACCATGGTGAACTGTGGGTATTCCATATCCACAAGGTTGGAACTGGGGCTGTGCACCAAGTGCTTCTTGTTTTCTCTTCTGCAGAGAGGTGAAGGAGATCCTTTGCAAGAGACGTGTTCTTCTGGGGAGGGCATCACTATCAGAAAGTTCACCTTTGATTTTTTTTTTTTTTTTTTTTTTTTTTTTTTTGAGACAGGGTCTTACTGTGTAATTCAGCTTGGCCTTAAACTCACTATGTAGCCTAGGCTGGCCTCAAACGCATTGCAATCTTCCTACCTCAGCCTCTCGAGTTTTGGGATTATAGATGTGCACCACTATGCCTGGCTCACTTTTGCTTTTAAATGGTATTTGGCATCACATTAACTGTTATTTTGCATTACATTTTACATTGGCAATTGCTTCTTTTAGCTCTTTTTTTAAAATGTCACTTCATTTCTCTTTTTTGATTCTGTAGTTTCTGTTGAGAATTCAGCTACAACTCTCTTAATCATTCTGTAAAACTAGCATATTTTTTCCTCCACCCCATAGCCGCTTTTATAGCTTTGGTTTTCAGCAACTTGAGTGAGGTGTGCCTACTTGTGGTTCCACTTGTATTTATCCTACTTGTTCATTGAATCTACGGTTTGATATCACTTTAATTCATGGCCATTATCTCTTTAGATATTTCTTTTGCCTTAATCTATCCTCCCTGCCTTTCTGATATTTAAATTATGTGTGTACTAGACTTTTCCCCCTTTCATTATATCCTGTTATGTCTCTTGTGTTCTTCTCTATATTTTTCTCCGTGCTTTAGTCTAGATATTTTCTACTGACCTTTTTCCAATTTATGATACTCTTTTCATCTATGTCAAATACGGTTTGCCGGAATCTATTGACTTCATAGATTTAACTGTTGTTGTTTTGTTTTGTTCTTGTGGTGCTGAGTATTAAGCCCAGGCCCTTGCACATGCTAGGCAAGCACTCTACTACTGAGCTACATTTCTAGGTCTTCGGTTTGACTTTTTAAATTTGTTTTCAAATCAGTGCCTACTCTGGTATTTGGTTCCCATAATTGGGATTGCTCTTTTCCCTTCTCTTTTAAATCCTGGCCCCTAAAGTCCTGGCTGCTTTGGTAGCCCTTGAACTCCGTATTTTCTCTGCAGCTCTGTGAGGTTTGTCAGAAGCTGTTCCTACACCATCCACTCCTGCAAAGCTGCTCCCAGTGTTTGCAGCAGTTCTCTCTTGTGAGATGGTTATGTTTGTGCTGCTTTGTTTAACCCAGTTATGTTTGCCTTTGATGTGTTTTGGAGATTTCTCTCAAATTCTGGTCCATCGTGACCCCCTAGTCTTTTTTCCCCAGTTTTGTAAAATACAGAGACATTTGCCTTCGCTGTCTTTTCTGAAGCTGCAGTGTGTGATGGTGTGGGGCTGCTGTCTAAGCTTGGACTGATCCTATTTTCTATCTCCTCAAAACCCAGGGTGGTGCTTAGCACATGGTTGGCACTCAGCAAGTGTGTATGTAGAATAGATATTGACCATTCAAAGAAGGTCAGAATATTTATTAAACCTCTAAAGTGTCTGCAGTAGACAATTTTTATTTATATTATAAAACTTCCCCTCTGTGACATTTTTGTTGTATGCCCTGTTTTTATTTTATAAGTCTGTTTTCTCTCTCCACGCCATCATGAGTTGAAACTGTGGCCCAAGTTGATCTCAGAAGTTGAGAACAGAATGGTAGTTACCAAGGCTGGGGAGAGTAGGAAGGAAGGAGGGGTGGGAGAGCTTGGTCTAAGTTAGAGTTAGGCAGGAGTAAGAAGTTCTGGTATATTAGCACATAGTAGGGTAACTCTAGATAATGGTAATGAATGTATATTTTTTAAAGCTAGATTAAAATATTTTATTTTACATGTCAGTTTTAAAAAGCAAATTTAATAAAAATAAATAAGTAAAACTTTCAGCCCACAGAGTTGATTTCTTCAGGTCACAACCAGGTCTTCTGAATTGAAAGTCATTCCCCTAAAGAGAAAGTATTGAGAAGCTTGTATGTATTTCCTTTTTGTCACATGCATTTACTGAATATTTGCCTGCTTTTTGAATCTACATTCTTGCCTGGTGCAGGGCTCAAAACTTGAAGTCCCCTTGTGGCTGGCAAAAGGACTTTTTGACAACAAGCGGCGCATCCTTTCTGTGGAACTTCCGAAGATCTACCAAGAGGGTTGGAGGACTGTGTTTAGTGCAGATGCCAATGTCGTGGACCTCCACAAAATGGGACCCCATTTCTATGGGTTTGGCTCCCAGCTCCTCCATTTTGACAGTCCAGAAAATGCAGATATATCCCAATCTCTGCTGCAGGTAAGCGCTGTAACTGGTATGAAAACCCACAGTTCTGCATGTGTCTTTGGAGGCAACTGTGGCAGCCATCAGATAACAGTTTCACTCAGGGAAATGTATAGTTATAAACTGAGTTCGTTATTATTCCAGGTCAGCCTACAATTATAATGTGTCTGCCAATTTAAAAAAATTTTTTTTGTTTTTTTTGTTTTTTTTTAAATTTTTTTTTGTACCAGGGATTGAACTCACAACCTTGCGCTGGCCAGGCAGGTACATGTGCCACTGAGCTAAATCCCCAGCTTAAATTTATTTTTAACTGATACCTAAAAACAAACATTGTATATATTAATGAGTACCATGTGATATTTCAGTACATTTACATTGTATAATGTTTAAATCAAATTAAACATAACTATCTCATTTATTATTTCTTTATGGTGAAAATTTTCAAAATAATTTTTGAAACATACAGATTATTGTTATCTGTGGTCACCTTACTGTACAATAGTACTCCAAACCTTCTTGCTTCTATCTAACTGTATTTTTTAAAATACAACTTGTCTGCTGCTCCTTGAATTTGCTTACTAAAAATTGGTATCAGCAGGAAATCCAAGAAAAGAGAGAAAGGTGATGGTGGATTATAGGTTATAGGCACTTAGATTCAAAGCCCCTGCTGATCGTAGGACTGTTCTAACGGTTCCCATTGGAAATACTTGAATTATTTGATTCTTTGTTCCCTTTCTCTGGGGTTAAGATGTAGCTCTACGATGAGCTAGTTGTTTGATTTGGTCAATCTACTACACACTCTAGACATGAATTCTTCACATGTAACACAGAGGTAATAGCATCAAAATTATTGAGTTGTGAAAACCATCTAGTTCTACTTAATAAACTTAATAAGCAATAACTAATTATTTTTCAGTGTTAACTTTATTTTAACTCCTTACAGTTATTTTTTATTCTGTTAACATTAGGAGAAACCACTCTTTCTGCCCCTCTGGATATAAGCAGCTGAAAGGCTTTGCTTCTGCATTTGTTTTAAAAGCATCTTATGCCACACTGACATCCTCCTTCAGGCGTCAGCGTTCTTTGGCCCGCTGTGTACTAGTGCTGCTTTTAATATAGGTAGTAAAGAAAAACATTGCTGTCCATCTAGAAAAAGAAAATCCATATATGGATGATCTATAGACATAGCTTGTAAGCTTGAACTCAACTTTTATGAAGCTTTTTGGCACAGACAGGTAAAAATGAGGAAAATCCTTTTGTCTTACAATGTCCCAGAACATGTTCATTTAGCGTCTTATATTTTTAGTGAGCTGTATGTTTTCTTTTTCTTTTTTTGCTTTCAAGTACTTTAGAGTTGCTTATAGATAAGGTGACTTTCCATGAGACAGTGGAAGAAACAGAAGCAGGGGCTTGTGGTTTGTACTCTGAGCCCAGTGGTAAAGTGGCACCTGGAGATCTCATGCGTCTCCATCCTGCTCTCAAACTGAGATAAATAAAAACTGCATCCAGTTAAATCAGGAATCTGTTCTGGTTGAAGCTGTTACCCTGAGACTACAGTACATTATGATGGCCTTTGTTGCTTGACAGTAATGGGTAATGCTTTTCAACGAGTTTATTATGTGCAAGCCACTGCTAGGGGCTTTACATAACAACTGCTAGATTCTATAACAGACCATTTCACAGTCAAGGTCACTGAGGCTTGGCAACCTTCATGTGGAGGGCACTCAGCCCTCCTCCTGAGTCCTAAGACCAAAATTCTTTCATGCCATTTAAATATTCCAAGATAAAAATGAATCTGGCTTTATGAGACATGAGATCAACCTTGACTTTACTTACTCCCCTCTTCAGACATTTATTGGACGTTTTCGCCGCATCATGGACTCCTCTCAGAATGCTTACAACGAAGACACTTCAGCCCTGGTAGCCAGGCTGGATGAGATGGAGAGGGGCTTATTTCAAACTGGGCAAAAAGGACTGAATGACTTTCAGTGTTGGGAAAAGGGACAGGCTTCCCAGATCACAGCTTCCAACCTTGTTCAGAATTATAAGAAGAGAAAATTCACTGACATGGAAGATTAAAGGCCAGAAGAACACAGAATTGCTCCAGGTGGGATTATGCCTCACGTGTCCTTGATGAAGACCTATTTGACCTTGTTTAGGACCAAATTGTGTCACATTTCCCAGGTTGTAACCTGCAACCATCTCAGGAGTTGAGACCATCTTGTCGGGACAAGATGTCCTAAAGCCTCTGGTCCTGTAATTCGCCAGGACTGTCCCACCGTGCTAACCCACAGCCTAGCCTTTTGACCTAAGAATGCACAGCTAAAGAGAAATCAAAGTCTGTCCTAAATAAGGTCCAATGACGTACACATTCGCAGTTGAGTTGAGCTGGTATTCTTGTGTCTGGGAGTTTAGCCTTGCATGTCTAGTGTCACTAACTGCAAAGGACAGGTACAAATTGGGTCACCTTTGCCTGTTCACAAAATGTTCTCTTGAGCTTTTTGCATCATCTTCCTCATGCTTAAACAAAGACTAGCACCTCCTGGTGCTTGCCTGACTTACAAAGCTCTCCTATTCACCTGTGGGGAGTTACCCTAATTTCCAAAAACAGTCACCAAAAAGAGGAGGGGAGGAGGGGAAGGCAAATAAATGGCATGGCAGAAAAGAGAAGGCATTACTTTTTTAGTCCAAGATCAGGGTTTGGTGAACTGGAATCACATCCCTGCATTCTGCCTGGAAGAGAAGTGGTTAAATTGAGCTTGTGTTTGTCTCTGCAATCTTTAGAACATCCACACACTTATTCCATTCCGCTCTAGGAAAGCTGTCAGGAACTCATTTGGAATTGCAAAGTAGTCATTAAGGGGTGTTAACCAGCCCTTGTTACATCTGGAAATCAGGACTGGAGCCTGTGTGAGAAACTTAACATGGGAAATGTTAAGTGGCTAAAAGGCTTGGTTATATATATTTTTTTCTTTAGGAAGTTCTGGAACATTATTGCATAGAAGATCCCTGACCATTAATTGAAATCTATGTAATCAAGCACAAAACTCTTCTGAGAAGAGCAAGGAGGAAACCCAAGCTGAGTAAGAAAGAGCATTCCTCAGGACTTGCTGGGCTGTCCAGTGGGCAGTTTTCTTCACATGTTGCTCCCCTCCCAACACCTCACAACTGACGAAAATGACCTCTGTTTTTGGAAATTATAGAAAGATTTGCGTTTCTGAATTGTACAGATGTGTTGATATAAACCTAAAATGACAAAAAATGCTTTTTTAAATGCCTATTTTAAAATGAAATTGTTTTTACAATATGATTTTAGTACTAAATAAATCATCAGCTTTGCCTATGATTGCATTCTGTACCAGTTCTATTTTTGTAACTCTGGTACTGCAGATGATCAGCAAAAGCCATCAGAGAATTTTGTCTTCAATTGTATTTGACAATAATGCCCAAATAAACCCATGTTTTAGCAACTGCTCTTTTGTTTGTACACTACACATAAATATGAGATGCATTCTTTATTGGGTTGTGCTGTGTCCTAGGAAAATGAGACTCCTGTTATTGTTGCAATATTATGTATAGTTAATACCCAAGAAACCATTCTTCGACTAATAGAAGCATATTATTTAACTTCTGGCATCTTTATTTTCACAGGTATTTTTATATTTAAAGATAGTCCAAGGCTGCTGCCATTTTTTTTCTTCAAAAAAAGTTTTTTTTTTCCATCAGGAACTATATGTCAAGGAATATGAGGGCGTGCAGGTATAGAATTTATTCCATTTGAAATTTTGAACATATGTAGCTTCTGAATCCACTTTCAGTTACACGTCTGCCTTCAAGCTTGTCAGACTATCGCCTCCTGCGTAACCCTCCCCAAGTCACTTTTCTTGGATTACTGTTTGATCTCTTCAAAGAGGTATTTTTCAAAAAGAGGTTAACAAATTGACTCAGATACCAACTTGCTGCTGAAATCCAGGGAGTAAATGTGTGCCTTTCCTCTTAAGGACTCTGTTTCCAAGTGACGGTGGGCGAAAGACCTCACTGCATGCGTGGACAGTCTGGACTGCAGGGAGTGGGACAAGGCTCACCCTTCTCTGTGAGTTCTTCCTGCTCTCCCTGACCTTTATAAACTTTGAGCAGCTCCAGGGTTAGTCCTTGAATCCCTCTTCATCTTCTTTGATGTGATGATAGTAATTGAATCCATAGCCTCAGGCATGCGAGGCAAGCACTCTACCACTGAGCTACATCCTCAACCCTTTTTTTGTTTTTGAGTCACGATTTTGCTAAGTTGCCCAGGCCGACCTTGAATTTATGACCCTCCTGTTTGAGCCCAGTCACTGGGTTCTAGGTATGTGCTCCCATGCCCTGTGGATTTCAGTATGCTGATGCCTCCCAAATTCAGATGTGCAGCTCAGCTCTCCATCCACCTCCAGACTTGCATTCAACCAACTGCTTGGTGTTTCTACTTCAGCGAGCTCCACTGTTACCCCTAGCTTATTCCTGTGACCTTTCCCATCTTCAGTGATGACAATTCCATCTTTCCTTGTTGCTCAGGACAAAACCCCAATGTCCTCACTGAACTTCTCTTTTTCTCCATATGTTTTGGACCAACCTTTGAATCATTTGAAATCTGAAAAGTCAAGCATGGTAGTACACACCTGAAATCCTAGCACTCAGGAAGCTGAAGCAGGAGAATCACAAGTTCCAGGCCAGCCTGGACTACGTAATGAAATCCTGTCTTAAAAAACCTTAAAAAAAAAAAAAAAATCCGACCATCTATAATATTGTCACTTGGGCATAGGCTCCCAACATTATTTTTTCTGGATTGTTACAGTCACCTCTTGGCTGCCTCCTGCAGTTTCACTTTCTACTGCTTAAACCTCTTCTCACCAGAGCAGCCAGAGGGGTTTTGTTCAGAAATCAGATTCTATTTATTCTATACTGAAAACCTTCACATCTGATAGAAAAAGGCCACACAATCATCCCAGAATTATTTGTTTAAAGGTCTGTTTTTACCCCAGTGATTGGATAATCGGTTTTTTTATTGCTTCTACATGGAAGTAATCTTTATTTTAAATAAAAATTCCAAGCCAGGAATGGTAATGCATACCTGTAGTCCCAGCATTGAGGGAAGCTGAGGAAGGAAGATTGCAAGCTCAAGTCCCACCTGAGCAACTTATCAAGGCCCTGTCTATAAATTAGGTAGGTAGGTGGATAGATAGATAGGAAGAGCTGGGGTTATAGCTCTGTAATAGAGCACTCCAGAGTTTGATCCTCAGTGTCACAAAAATAAAGTATCATCTTCTCCCTAAGGGGATTCTGAACACCTTACAGAGTTTCTCATTAAGATTTCAGCCCCATTGGACCAGGGAAGTTTTCAGAATGCATATCCGAAGTAGCTCAAGCAGAATGCAGAAGTACTGAGTGACTTTCAAGTTGAGCCTGACGGAAGTCACTTCCAGGCTGGGGGTGTGGCTTAGTGGTAGAGTGTTGAGCCTGAGACCCTGGGTTTGAACCTTGGCAGTGAAAAAGTCCCATTCTGAATCTTTTCTTCCACCATCCTTCAAGAAACCCGAGGAGTGCTTTTTATATTTATGCATGAAATAATGGTGTGTAATTGTGCCAAGACTGACCTTGGCAAAAGAAATTAACTGTGTAGAGGCCATATGTGTTTCTCTGAAAGTAGGTTTTTTTTTTGTTTGTTTGTTTGTTTGTTTTTTTGTGCGGCACCGGGGATTGAACTTACAACCTCGCGCCTGCTAGGGCAGGCGCTTAAGGCACTGAGCCAAACTCCCG
>RJWM01012074.1:0-59174 GCA_004363535.1 Dasyprocta punctata | reverse complement strand
AAAAAAAAAAAAAAAAAAAAAAAAAAAAAAAAAAAAAAAAAAGAAAGAAAGAAAAAAGTAAATGAGGAGGACTGAATGCAACAAACATTAACCGGTAAAAACAAACGAAAATTTAAAATATCAGTGAACAAATAAACAAAGGTAGCAATAAACAAAGATAATGATAAACAAAGAACAATAAACAAAGATAGCATACAAACAGGGATTTCCATCAAGGTATATTTACAGCAATGGCCCCTCAAAAACAAAAAACAAACAGAAAACAAAAACGTTTTAGACAAAAAAAAAAAAACCCATACCAAAAAACAAACAAACAAACGAAAAACTATAAACAAAAAAAAAAAAAATCCCTACTTCCATCCACAAAGGCTTGGCTAAATTAGGGCACAGCAAGACCCTCTGGCATGGTGGTGGCACTCAGGAAGGGTGTGTTCTGTGAAGAGTGGCTGGGGAAGAGGGGAGGTAGGGAAAAATAGAAGAGTTGGAGAGAAGAACCCTCCCCCAAACCAGGTCTCAAGTCCAAGCCTAGGCTGACTTGTCTCCCCCGCCAGCATCCAAGTCTCCACAAGGTTGTAAAGCAGCGTCTACCTATGGCAGAGCCATTCTTTAATATCATTTACCTGGTGTAAGTTAATGTATTTGTGAAGTGTTTCTGAAATATTTTTTTTAAATACCTCTAGATTTGGGACTGCATTATTCTGTCTCCAAGTAGTTACTGCAGCCAGCAGCCGTATGAGACTCCAGGTCCCCCTGACACAGCTCTGTGGACACAGCAGCCTCCTGCCCTCGCATTCTCCTCCCACCAGAGGAGCAAGCTCAGCCGGAGTTGGGAACAGACCACAGGTCCAGAACCCAACCACAGTTACCAGAAGCAAACAAATGGCTTTGAAACACAGGATGCTGTTTATGTATGAAATTACTTGTAAACAAGGTGAAATTGAAGAATCTTCTCCTAATTCCATTACTGAACTGTAATGGAAAACTGTGCCACATTTCAGTAGAACTTCAGGGAAGCTGCAGTTTGAGAAATGAATGGCCTGATTTGCACCAAAGGGAAGAGAAGAAAAACATCTTCTGGGAACTGAATAATGGACACCACTTGGAGTGTTTGATGAGCTCTGCAGTGACAATGCTTAATTGATCTCCTCATCAATAATCACAGATCATTCAATGGCCCTTTTGTACAATATAAAAGTGAAAAATGGGTCTTATATTTAGGAGACATTTGTTTCCACAAAAAGGTCCTCTTGTTCATCTTGTGTCACCATAAATTCATGAAGTTGTTAACCGCAATGCTCATATTCTTAGGAAACACATGCAGAAACCTTCAAGGGTAGATGAGATGTGAACCTCAGATGGTTCAGACACAAAATCAATGGTCAACAGAGAGATAGTGAACTCCAATGGGATAAAATGTTGATGGTAGGTGACTCTGCAAAGGGTGTACAAATCTTTGTGTTTTTTAATAGTTTTAAAATTTGAAATTATTTCTAAGTGAAATGTTAAAAAATAAAAAAGACCAACCTAGGCACAGTGGTGAATACCTGTAATCCCAGTGTTCTGGGAAGCTAAGGTAGGAAGATCACAAGTTCAAACCCAGCCTGGGCAACTCAGCAAAACCTCAACTCTTGACATTTAAAAAAAAAAAATGTCAAGAGCTGAAAAATGTACCTCAATGTGAAGACCTTGGGTTCAATCCCTAGTACCACTAAATTAATTAATAGCAAGATTCCAGGTCAGAAACTAAAAATACATTGATGTATCTCAAGTAGTACCAGGGAATACTGGGAATATTACTGGCCAACACCTGAAAAGACTTTCTTTATCTATACTAATAATTTATAAAGCTCTGAATACTGGAATAAATTAGGTACTGAGAGCTGTCAGTCCTTCCCCCATCTACATCTACTGTGTGACCTCTTGCATGCAACCAATAACCATATTTATGCATTTCTGATGGATCTTTCAAGTGATTTTTATGCAAATAAAAGCAAATATGCCTGTGTTTTGTTCTTCCTTTCCTTTCACAAAGTGAGGCTTGCGGTGCACACCATACTGTGCTCAGCTTTGATTGCACAGTGGTGGATCCTGCGGATCTCATCATCGCTGTCTCTGTAGGATGCTGTCCCCATCTTAAAGAGGTGAACATTTTGGCTGCTTCTCTTTGTTTACACAGAAGGTATGCTTGCCCCTGATACCTGGCTATGTGTTAAATCAATGCGTTTTGCATTTACATTTTACAGATGTCTAGGAAAACCAACTTCTAAGGTGGTCAGAGGTCAAATTCGAAATGTCTAGACACTTTTTAAAGTATTCTGACTCGTTTTGAACATCAAGGAAACATAAAACTTCAAACATTTTTCTTGAAAGAACACTGAGAAGATGGGTTGACCACAGTTTACTTACGTTTTCATTATTCCTTTTTAAATTGTGAGACAATATTTGTTTTGTATCTCTGCTCTTTGTTATCCATGCTGCAGGCCAGAACTGTCAGAGGAGACTGTTTATAAAAGAAGTTTCTAAATTTTTGAAATCATATGGCCAAATGAATACTTTTTCTTTTCTGTCTGCAATGCAATTTAGTTCAGCTGAACAGACATTTACTGGGCCTTGTGCTAAACAACTGAGCTTAAAAAGTTGAATGAGCTGAACATGGTGGCACACACCTGTAGTCCCAACTACTCCAGAGGGTGAGGCAGGAGGATCACTCAAGCCCACAAGTTCAAAGTCTGCCGGGGTAATATAGAGAGATCCTGACTCAAAAAAAGAAAGAAAGAAAGAAAGAAAGAAAGAAAGAAAGAAAGAAAGAAAGAAAGAGAAAGAAGGAAGCTTGGTACAGTGGCACACACTCTCAGTTATTCAAGAGGCTAAGGCAGGATTATTGTAACTTCAAAGCCTGGGCAAATTAATGTGACTGTGTCTCAAAATAAAATTGTTACAATAGTGGTACAGTGCTCTTCTAGTATGCGGAAGGCCCTGGGTTCTGTCCCCATGGTGGATGGGTTTGAATGAGACATTGATCTTAGCTTCTAGATGGTCACAAATACGTCCTTGTGGGCACTGTGGCTGTATAAGCATGCACAAGGTGCTATAGAACAAAGGAAGGAGGTTCAGCCCTGCCTCGTTAAAGAAAGCGAGCCAAGACACAAAGACCAGTAAGTTTAACAAGAAAAGGAAGGAAAGGCAGCGGAAGGGAAGGTCATGAAGGCACAAAGAGAGGAAGAGGAAATTGCAAATGACTCAGGGTCATGAGTTGAAGGCAGGGAACAGCAGGAGATGGGGCAGGAAAGAGCAGAGTCAGCCTGGTGTGACCCTGCCAGGGAGCTGGGACAGTGGTCCCAGATTGCCTTCTAGAAAACATGTCTTGGCTTGAATCTAGAGGGTGCATGGGAGGACAGCCATTGGGATGGAAAGGAAAAGGCATATGTGGGAAAGGCTAGGCAGTAAACACTCTAGGGTTTGGTGACTGTGGCTGTGGATGACAGGAAGCCAGAAAGACCTTTGGTTCTGATTGGGTGATTCGAGAAATGGTAGTTTCATTGAATGAAGCAGAGCAACACAGTTGGGTCATGCTGAATTTCCAGACAGCAGGAAGATACTGCTTACAGTTCTGATGAGCAGAAGAGAGTTCTCTTCCAAGAGATAGAAATGTGAGCACTATATTCATTTCCTATTGCTGCTATGAAAGATGCCCACAAACTCAGTGACTTAAAACAGCATAAATTTATTCTCTTATATTTCTGGGCACCAGATGTTCTAAAATCAGTCTCACTGAGCAAAGTCAAGGTGTCCATAGAACTGGCTCCTTCCAGAGGTCACAGAAGAGAATCCTGTCCTTGAATTTTTCTGAGCCCACCTACATTCCTCCATCTTCAAAATCACCAAGCATAGCATCTTACTACCTGAATCAAGCATTTTTTCTGTGGTCAGTCTACCTGTGCCTCCCTTCACCGTTTTTCATTACTGAAAATTGAGCCCAAGGACTTCACACTGAGCTATGGCCCTAAAACACCACCCCCTTTTTTAAATTTAGGGTCTAAGTCACTGCATTACCCATGCTGGGTTCAAAGTTGCATTTCTCCTGCCTCAGCCTCCCTGAGTGCCAGGATTATGCACCCAGATACTGCTTCCCTTTCCCAAGGACCCATGTGAATAACTTAAGGCCAGACAGATAATCTAAAACATGCGAAATATCCCTAGCTGAAGATCCTCAACTTAGTCATATCTGCAAAAGACCTTTTGCCATGGGAGGTGACATTCACAGTCCCAGAGAATAGAATCTGGATTCATTTAGGGACTGTGATTCAGCCTACTCCGTGCATTGCTGGGATAAAACTAGCAAGAGTAGGTACAATCAGTAAGGTGAATGTGAATGGAGAGAAGAGAATTAAATCAGTGACATAGCCCTGGGAACACAAAAATAAAAGGAGGAAGGAGAAGGAAGGATCCAAAGATGGAGAAGAAAGCCTAAATAAGAGAGGGAGTAGCAGGAAAGAGCTGCTTATGGAGGTGGAGAATGGACAGTTGCAGGGAGGAGGAAGTGGTCAGCAGCTACAGATGAAGTTGAGTAAACAGCAGGGTCCCTGGGCATCTTTTCCATGGCTGCATCAGCAGAGTACAAGTGTAGAAATTTGATGGCAGTGAATGGCAGTAACGGGCAATGAGGAGAAGGGGACCACCCTTTCAATAAGCTGCCTAAAGGAAATGGAAAGAGATGTGAGTGCGTCTAGAAACAAAGTGCAGAGTCAATAAGAGAACGTTCTTTATTTTATTCTGCTTTGTGTCTGAGAAGGTGTGAGTCTGCAGACTGAAATGAAAGAGCCTTTGGATTAGGACAGGTCAAAGGCTAAAGCAGGGGAAGGAATTCCTGATAGAACAAAGTTCCAAAGAGGCTGATAGATAGGAATTCAAGAGCATAGATAAAGTTTGAAACAGGCCTATTTTGGGGCGCTGGGGATGTAGCTCAGTAGGCACAGCACCTGCCTAGCAAGTACAAGGTTCTGAGTTCAGTTCCTGATACACACACCCACCCACACACACACACACAAAATAGGCCTGTTTTTTAATTCAGCTTCTAGGAACTTACCTTATTGAGAAAAATCTTGCCAAAAGGCATATAACAATGTACAAGACTCTTCAAAAGCAAAAAGCTATGCATATAAATATTTAGAGCGGTATTGCTTGTAATAGGGTAAATTCAAAACAACTTCTATGTGTATCAACAAAGCATTAATTAAGCTATGGACTTGAAAATGGTTTTCAAATTTTGGAGTGGAAAAGTCTCCTTGCATAGTACATGGTTTTCAAACATTACGAAAGGAAGTTTTACAGAATTTATAATAAAAGAATGCAGCTTCTATAGACCTCATAAACAAATAAAGGCTAGAAAAAGCGTTTCTAGCCTACCTAATATATAAGAACTCCTTTACATTTAATTTTTAATGACAGTCCAATAGAAGAATACATATAAGCTAAATGCTGGCATTTTACAGAAGACAAAAATCAAATCATTAATATATTTTTAATAATCAATTTCACTAGAGATGAGTGGCATGCAAATGAGATGCCACAGCTTTGCTAATAAGAGCAACAAAAATTAGAAAGATTGGTATCTGTTTTTAATCAGGCTATAGAAAAATATACAGGTAGATGGTATTAAAATATATACAATATTTTTAGAGTAATTTGAAATTATCTACTAAATTTTAAATGCACCTTTCGACTCTGCATACATATAATACTATAAACAAACATGTTTTATTGGTTCATATTTTTTACTTGCCTGGAGTAGTTAGAAACTGAAAATGACCTGAAGGTTCCATAAGAAAAGAGTTAAATACACTAGGTAGCAAGAATGTAGTAGAATGTTAAGCCACTATGATTTAAAAGAAAGAATTAGATCTTGGTGTAATGTAATTATATAAAAGTAGGGCTATCATATTTAAGTAAACAAACAAAAAAGAAATAACTAAATAGTACAATCCCACTTTGGGGAATGAAGCTCATTTCTATGTTCTAAGAAAAATAAGAATTTAATAAAGCAACATAGGTGAATCTCAGATGCATCACACGCAATGATAGAAGCCATATTCAAAAGGTTGTATCCTTTATCATTCCATTTTTGTGACTGTATTAGTCAGTTTTCTGACACTATGAAAAAAATACCTGAGAAAATCAACTTACAAGAAGGAAATATTTATTTTGATTAATGGGTTCAGAAGTTTCAGTGCATCGTAACTTGGCCCTGTTGCCTCTGGGTCCATCGTGTGGCAGTATTACAGACAACTGAGTTAAACAGAAATACTATACAGTCAAAAAGGGCTAGGCCTGGAGACAGTCAATACAAAAGATGAGAACAAATTACAACTATGGCCAGAGGCACATCTGCTGAAGGCCAGGTCTCAAGATAAAGATGGAATGAGTAGGCCTGCGTGCTTCCCCAAGGGATAAGTGATAACCTGGTCCATTAAGGCCTACATAGACATCAGTCACCTGAGTGGGTAACCAAGACCCTCAGACTCATCCCTTCCTGAAAAGTTCTATGTTCTTTCCATGTACACTTCTTAAATGACTTGCTTCCTGTCTTAGTTACTTTTCATTCATTGCTGAGACAAAGTACCTGACACCCAAAATTAGGGAAGGAAAGGTTTATTTCTTACAGTTCTCAGGGGTTTCAGTCCATACTTAGTTGGCTTCAAGGCAGCATGGCATGGTGGGGCCGCCATTCATGGCAGCCACCAAACAGCAAGGTGAACCGGTGAGAGGGAAAAAGCAAAAACATGCCTTCCTCCCACCCTTAACACTGTATGTCAGCTCCACTCCTGGGCTGGTGCAGCACTCACATCACCAATCCCAGTGCTAGACAACAAACCAATCATGAACACCAGATTCAGCCCCATCCAAATTGCATGGGGCCTCAGGGGGACAGAGGATCAAACCAATACATTTTGCTCCTGGTCCCCCAAGGACTCATGTATATCCCTTATACAAAAGACATTTAGTCCATTTCCAAGAGTTGCCACAACCCTAACAGTTTCAGCATTGCTGAAAAGTCCAAGTCCCAAATCTCCTCCAAGATCTATGGCAAACTCTGAACTATAACACCCTGTATGAATGAAAATGAGGTTACACACTTCCAACATATAAAGGCACAAGATAAACATTACCATTCCAAAAGTTACAAATGGGAATACAAAGTACTGGAACCAAAGCAAATCCAAAATCCAGCAAGGCAAACATTAAGTCCTGGAGTTCTATGCTCAGCATCTGAAGCAATCTGGTTGCAAGCTCCAAAAGGCTTGAGTGGTTCCATCACTGTGGCACTTCCAGAGGCTCCATTTTTCACAGCTTCTCTCTTAAGCCCACTCTGCTCAATTCTTGCAGGTTTTCTTGGACGATCCACATTCCTGGCTTTTCCAAACTTCTGGCTTTCCATTGCACCCTTGGCTTCACCCTTACATCTTTACATGTTGCCCTCTGCAGGCAGGGCAGAAGCTGCACATTTTCCTTGCACTTAAAACCAGTGCCAAGGTCCACTGCCAGCTGAAGCAGTAGCCAGGCTTTCTTCTCTTGGCTGTAGGGGTTGAGTGCCTGGATCACTGAGCTCTCTGAACCTGATTATGAGGAAAAGATTCTCTATGCGACCGCCATTCTGGAATCTGGTGTGGCTGCTGCCATTTTGAAACCTGGTGCAGTTGCTGCCATTTTGAAACCTCCTGTGGCCTCCATCACCACTCTGGAACATGGTGCTCTGTGGCTTTTTCCTCTGAGCAAACTCTTTCACCTTTGCCAGCCTGAGGCTGCAAAAGGTGGAGGCCCACTCTTTCCTGGGATAGTCCCAGGCCATCTTTTTTATTTCTCTGTTTCTTCTCAGCCATCAAGGTCTCAGTTCTATCTTTACAGTCCACAGCTTTCTGGCCAAACTTACAATGTTTCAAATCACCATGCTGGGCTCTTTGCTCTTGATTTGCAACATAAATCTGGCTGAAAGTCCCCAACAATAGCCAGGCCACCACTTCAAAATTTGATTGCCTTGAAATTTCTTTTGCCGGATTGCTCAGACCATCACCCTTAATCTCAGTCTCAGGCAAAATCTCTGGACATGAGCAAAATGCAGACAAACTTTCTGCCAAGCCATAATACACATTGTGTGGAGTCCAACAACCAATGCAGTCCTTCTTCCCCACAGAAACCTCCTGAGCCTGGTCTTTACTGGCAGGCTTTCTATCAACCTTCTGGTCTTCTGAGCTCTGGCCAGAATCTCCCATACAGAACAGCCTAAGCTGTTCCAGGGCTACTCTTTCAGGTAACATCTCTGAACCTTTCCAAACTCTTTCCACAAGTCATTTCCAAAGGCTCTTGAACCACATGGTCATGTTTAGTCACAGCAATGACCCCACTCCTCTGGTACCAAATACTGTCTTGGTTACTTTTCACTCTATGCTGAGACAAAATACCTGACACCCAAAATTAGAGAAGGAAAGGTTTATTCCTTACAGTTCTTGGAGATTTCAGTCCATACTTAGTTGGCTCCAAGGCAGCATGGCATGGTGGGGCTGCCATTCATGGCAGCCACTGAACAGCAAGGCAAACTGGCAGAGAGAAAAAGCAAAGACATGCCTTCCTCCTGCCCTTACACTGTATGTCAGCCCCACCCCTAGGTGGGTGCAGCACTCACATCACCAATCCCAGCACTAGACAACAAACCAATCATGAATGCCAGACTCAGCCATGTCCAAATTAGATGAGGCCTTGGGAACACAGGTTCAAACCAAAGCACTTCCCAACTGGATACTTGTAACCTTCTTCTTTGAGCATAGTTTTGTCTCACATCGTACCCACATCACAATTTTGTAATCACCTTGTGATTTTACTCTACAAAACTCCCTCCAGAAAGTGGGTTTATTGGCAATCCACTTGGGATCCCTCTTGTCCCTCAGAAGCTATATCTCTCCCTCGCAATAAGTATTTCCTATTCTTAATGGCTTTGTACCTTAGATCTTATTCTTCAGTTTGGGGAAATATGAATTTGGCATATCTGACATCTAGGAGTTTGGGAGTTAAAACATTTCCCTTTTATCATTTGGAAGACTGATATCATTCCAATATCAGCAATACATTATGTTGGGCACTGGGTGGCAGATGAAACTGCTCACCTCCTGGCTTCCCGGAAGCAGAGAGGAAAAAAGGAAGGCCTGAGGTCCTTCAAGGACACTCCCCTAATGACCTAATTTCCTGTCACTAGGCCCCACCTCTTAAAGGTTGCACCACTTCCCAACAGTGCCACAGGCTGGTGATCAAGCCTTTATGTAAGCACCTTTGAGGGGCATTTAAGGCCCAAACGATAACAGTGACCGTCTAGAGAAAGCAAAACTATAAGAACAAAAAATAAACCATCGGTTGCCAGGACTGGGCGTCAGGAAGGAGACAACCACAAAGGAGCACAAGGAAAGGGTTTTATGGTAACAGAAATGTTCCATTTCAATGGTGGTGATGGTAACACAACTACATGTATTTTTACAAATTTGTAGTACTGTGTACTTCAAAAGGTGTCACCAGATATGAACTTTACTGCTATAAGCTTGACTTGTTAAAAAAAGGTTGTAAAGATTCCAAGTAAGCTATTAATACCAGTTACCCCTTAAAGCAGGGGTGTCCAGTGAGTGAAGAAGAACTGTCTTGGGCCACGTCTAAAATATATACTAAAGTTAATATACTGTGGATAAATAGCACACTTTTTAAATATATTTTAACTTACTAAATTATTTTACAGATTAACACAAGCCCAAGGTTAATAATTAAATAAGAAAATTTATATGTCAGCTTATTAATGATTATCACCTGTCTTCACAGGCACACACAGGTAGGCAGATTGAAATATCATTATCTATAATCACTGTGTTTTACTTGCCAGGTCTCACAAGTGGATGTAATATCTGATATACCCAGGTTTCAATTCCACTGACTGTATGTGGCAGGCACAGGAAGGAAAGTGAGCATTTTACTGCGCCTTCCCCTGCAGTGTTCTGTTGTCACCTGCACAGTCTGCACTACAGCACCTCACAACTGAGTCATGGAAAATATCACTAAAGATCACATAATCTTTTTTTGTTTTGCTTTTTTTAAGATCACATAATGTTGAAAGTTTATGATCTTATTAGCTATCCAGGCTGCCTGCAGCTCACAGACTGCAAGCTGGACACGCCTGTCTTAGAGAATGGGAATACAAGTCTAAGAAGGAAAGAATCTTACACATAGTGCACTTCTGCATAACATGGAACTATGCTACTTTTGTAATTTTAGAAAAGAATTTAGTAAGTGTGCCATACTCAATCCATGGAACACTGAACAGTCACTGAAATTCCATAGATGCATGTGAATTAACACAAAAAGCACTCGCAACCATTGTGAAATAGAAAAAGATAGATTGTACAACTTGTAATCACCATTTTGGTAAAAGACAATAAAATTATCTGCATGCATATAGATCTGGGGCAGCTTGTGTGTGTAACTATAAAGCAGAAAGACATCTACCATGTATTTAACAGTTTTTACATTGTGGGCTTGTGGGGGACAACTTTTGTTTTTAACTTGAGTTGATTGCTTATA
Organism: Dasyprocta punctata; assembly: GCA_004363535.1. NCBI lineage: Eukaryota > Metazoa > Chordata > Mammalia > Rodentia > Dasyproctidae > Dasyprocta > Dasyprocta punctata. Next base: position 48,566 of record RJWM01012074.1, on the reverse strand, counting down.
AAACTTTATTGTTTCTATATTTTTAAAAGATTTTGTCTTTAAATAACATAACTAAAAAGGTTCCATTGACCAGAAGGATTGTCCCATCCTCTGAGAATGAGGCAAGATTCGTGCAGAGGGAGAAAAGTCTGTAGGTTGAGCAGTAGATAGAAGATTCAGTAATGAAGGCTCAGTTTTTTTTTTAATAAAAACTGGTTACTTGGTGACAGTGTAGGAGAATGGGTGTGGGAGAGATAAGGAAGCTAAGGAAAGTGGGGCAGCCTAGAGTAGCCTGTAAGAGGATGGATGGAGGTAGGCCATGGAGGCTGAGTGTAAAGCACCACCCAGGGTAGACAGCATCAGGTCTTGGGGCTGGGCCCTGGGGCCCGTGTGTGAGGTGGCCGGCAGAGGGCGCCAGCAAAATGAGGTAGATTATCCAAGGTGGGTCCTGGTGACTCACCCCAACCCAAAGTCACTGTGCTTCAAGAAGAGGCAGAAATGCAGCTTTTTGGATGAAATCATCCAGATATAAACATAGGCAAGCAGTTAAAGGTTATTTCACACACTGAAGCAGCCCAAACAACTCCTGTCAGTCCACTGTTGATGTGAGAGCTTTTTTTTCTAGAACTGCTTCATAGCTGTTTGTCTGGTTTTTTTTGTTGTTGTTTTTTGTTTTGTTTTGTTTTGTTTTTATTCCTTTTTTTTCTTAACAGCTCAGCATCTTTTAACTTACTGGAACTTGTTTCAAGGAGAGGTGATAACAGTTTAGAATAGGAAAAAAGTCACTGATTAGGTAAAATATACAAAAGATTTTTAAAAAGAAAAAAGCAGAAACAATAGTTTTGAAACTCAAGCTTTCAAAGATAAGAGCCCAGCTGTTGAGAGAGAAAAAGGTTTTCTGTGCTCTAAAACTTCCTTAAATATCTAGAACAGGAGCCCAGCTCCCTCCAAGACCATAGAAGAACTGTGTACAATATAGGAGTAATTTTCACCCAAAAGAGAGTTTGAAAGGCAATGAGAGAGGAAGGAGGAGTATTAGACAGGAGAGTGACTCTTCAACTCCCCAGATAAGTCTCAAGGTGGGGTTATGACTCGCTTCCCTCCTAAATCCCTCCATGCCCCTTCCAGCACTGGGCAGCCACATTCCAGCCTATGAATACCAACCTTGGTATGATGGGTCTCAGTCATAAGAGGGCCCAGGCCAGCTTCACTTTTCAGAGCCTCTCTGGCTCTCCAGAGGCCTGGAGGGCTCCAGAATTTCTCACAAGCCTCAGAGGACATGAAAAAGATGAGCTAAGAAGATAAACTTGACAACCACAGGGCCACCATGGTGAGGGATGAAATGACTTGTGACCAAGGTCTTGGCTGAGATCTTCAGGATGCAATGTCTGGAGCTCACATCCAGCCTGAGGGAAGTCTGCATGCCCAGTGATGGCTGTGGTCCCATCTCACTGGAAGGAGCGTAAGAACAGGCATCTGTTTTAGTCAGGGTTTACAAGGGTGACAATTTAATACAAGACGCATAATTTATAGGATTATTTTATAACGTTCACCCAAAGAGTCACATAATACAGGAGATCTGTCTCCACACTAGAGACCCAAAGAATCTAGCTGAGGGCATGGGTCCCACAGCAATGTCCTGCATGAGTCCAGCTGAAGACCTAGAGACCATGACAATGTCCCCATGAGTCCAACTGGAGGCCTAGAGCCCACGACAATGTCTCATGCAAGTCTGTATCAAGGATCTGCACTGAGAAGGCCCAAAGGTCAGTGGTGGAAACAGGAAAGTCTGTGCCAGCAGACTGAGATATCTGCACTGGAGCCAGGGAGCTACACTCGAAAGTAAGGACCAAAACTCCCCCAAAAAGAACCACAGTCATCCTCAGCAACAGCAAGGACCCGAGCTCCTCTGATGATGAGAAATGAGTTCACATCAGGAAAACCAGTGCGGCAAGCTTCTCCAGGAGAATCAATAGCACACCATTTTCCCCTCCAGTTCTCCTTTTTCTGTTGTTGGTAACAATCCTCAGGTGGGCCTTCCACACCCCGCACCATGCTGATTCAGTTCAGCTGGGTATTACAAGTTGCGCATTAGTTAATCCACCACAGCATCTTAGGTGATTCTGAGACAAACTGAGGTCAGAGATGAACCAGAGCTGCTTTTTATCTGGCTGCAGCAGTAGGGGACAGGTGTGCCTGTCCTATCTGGATACCAGTTACCCAGTGTTATGGTTTGGGTCTAAAATGACCACAGAGGTGGGGCCTCATTGGAGGAAGTAGGTCACAGGGTGGTGCCCTGGAAGGGTATAGCTTGTCCCCCACCCCTCCTCTCTCTCTCTCTCTCTGTCTCTCTCACATCCCCTCACTCTGCTTCCTGGTGACCAGGAAGTGAATCTCTTTGCTCTACCACATGCTTTTCTACACAATGTTCTGCTGCAATATGTCCTAGAAACAACCAAGCCAAGAGACCTTGGATTAGAGCCTCTGAAACCATGAGCCAAAATAAAACTTTCCTCCATTAAGTTGCTTTCCTTGGGTATTTTGTCACAGCACTAAAAACTAACACATTCTGTGAACAGACTAAACCCACGCTTGGGATACTGACAATGCAGGGCACCCAAAAAATGTATAAAAAGAAAAAGAATGTTATACTCTTCCCCTGCTGCCTCCCTACCCTCCCCTTTAAAGACACTACAGTAGTCATCATGGAAAACATATCAGAAAGTGGACTTCTGCGTGTTTTAGTTCCCCAAGGGGCAAAGTCTCTGCAATTTCTTCAGCACCCATGATATCTAACCCGGCCCTGGTTTGCATATGAGTCCTATCTGGATGAGCCAAGAAACAGACAAGAAGAAAAGGAGAGGTCAAGGATTCAAATTCTTGGTGGGGTCAGAGAGCTGTGGTGGAGACTGGGGGGATGTAGGAAGGTTAAGGGGAGAGGCCCTGGAGGACAGGCTGTGGACTGTGGCCGCAGAGGTGAATGGCTACACAGAACCAGAGAAGGACACAAGATCATTGAAAAGGTCACTTGCAATACATAGGATGGGAGAAGGACCATGAGTCATGCACCACAGCCTTGAGGGAAAGCCAAAGGACCTTCGTGTGCTGAGTGGACACTGGATGCATTCCATTTACTGAATGTAACCTGTTGGTCACGTGTTCTATTGTTGGACCTTGTCTAAAATGGCCTGGTAGGCATGGTACACTGAGCTTATGCTTCTGGATGTGGTAAAGCTTTGTAATGTGTGCTAAACAAATCACATTAGCTATCTGTGTCACTTTTGGCAGACTGGAGCAAGACTGGGATCCACAGGTACAATGTTAATTCTGTACAAGTACCACGTGCTAACCAATTGCGCCACTGGAGCTCCCACAGTGTTAATTCTGGATGGCACTGTTTCCTATTGAACACAAATGTAAATTAAATCTGTCCTTTCCAATATTCACCTGAGAAAAGCAGACTGGTTATCTTTTGAAGATTTTGTTTTCAAGCAGTTGAGAGTAGACACAAGCTGCCCAGGGAGTCTGTTTTATGTAATTTTTACTTGACACTCAAAATGAGGTTGCAGAGAAAGTTTTTCATTTGATGTAAATGTCTTTTTTTAAAAAACTCCATGCAAAATGGCTACTAAGAAACTATTAAAAAAAAAAAAAACTTGTTTTCATTTTCCCTGTGCCAAACTAAGTATTCCTGAGAGAAAACAGACCTTCCCAAGGAATCCAGACTCAGTTCTCATGATATCTGATTCTGACTGACCTAAGATATTTTCCTACAGAAGGGAGTGGGAAAAAAAGGCTATCAGAGAATCCACACTGACTCCTAGTTAATCTTTAGTTTTACAACAAGTTCAGCTTTATTTTCCCCTTAATGATTTAAGTATCTGGTATGAAGCTTTCCCTTCAAATAAACTAAAAGCCTGGCTTTGCTCTATTTTGAAGTTTGTAGCTAAATATTTATCTACAGTCTGAGGAAAAAAGGAAAAGTCACATTCTCTGTGGTAGAATGCATTTCTGTGCAAGCCATCAGGATGTGTTGGAAATAGTGATAGTTACTGCCATCCAAACACTCAAGTCTGCCAAGTGAAGGATGGTAGTTTGTTTGTTTTCCAACACTGTCCATTTAAGTTTCTGTAACTTTCATTTTTGCTTCGATAATGAAGATTGCACCAGATCTAGTTTAGGTATTTGTAGAAGAGGGAAGCCAAGAGAGAAGCCGTTGAGAGCGAGCTGTTGATATTCTTGATGTAACCCAGTAAGTGCTCAATTATCCATACTGAGAGGGGAAATTTAGTGAAGAAACCATAGATAACATAGAAATAATTTTCATTTCATTTGGATTCCTGTCCTGTGTGCACATACATTTACATCATGTAGCAATATGCTGTGACTACAAATTACTGCAAGAATCTAGAGGGAGATCTGGCCAGAACGACTTTTCTACTTCCTGGGAATTCTTCAAAAATGGCAGAGAGGGCAAGTTGTGCCTCAGACACCTTTCAGGTAAAGTTCTGAAAACAACTATGATCTCCTGATTAGGAAGACTTCTATTACATTAAAACCAGGCATATTGTTTCATTATATTCCTATTGTACCTATAACAAATCACTACCAATTTTGTGGTGGAGATGGGGAGAAGGGGAGTTAGGTTGAACCTTACAGTTCTGGAGATCCAATATTCAAAATGAGACTTATAGCTAAAATCAACATGTTGGCAGGTTAATGTTCCCTTCTGGAGACTCTTAGAGGCCAGTCCATTTTATTGCCCTTGTCAGCTTGGAGGAGTCATGAGCATGCCTACATCTTTAAAACACACCACTCCAACTTCTGCTTCTATCATTACATCCCCTTTGTCTAAGTCCGGCCTTCTCTCCACCTCATAAGGCCTTCTGTGAATTCACTGGACCCACTTGGATAATCAGGTTTTCACCTCACATCAAGATCTAAATCACACTACAAGTCCCCTGTGCCCTATGGGGTAGCATGCTCAGGGGTTAGGATGTAGGCTCCACCTACCAGCCAGGAGCAGCTGTGTTTTCTTAGACCTGGGGCTGGTCCTAGTCGCCTGTCACCATGGCAAGTTCAACCTGGGCCAGGGCTCTTAGGGCTCCAGGTTTCTGCAGAGCACTTCTGCTAGAGTCTTCTTCTACTTCACAGCCTGCCTCTGTGGTCCTTCATCCCAGTGGTCAGCACATAATCCAGCAGCAGTGGGGCAGAGCGCTCAAATCTGCAAAGCAATTTCAACCCAGACACATGATCCAATGTACCTTTATTTTTGTCCCCCATTATCTTTTCAAAGTGTGTCCAGGGGATGAACGATCCTTCCCCTTACTCCATGTATGCATCTCAGTGGGCACACTCTTAGCATTGCTGACAGATAATTCCAAGGATACTAAGATGGTTAGCATTCCCAGACCTTGACCACTAACTGCCAAGACTATGCTCCCACCAACTGCGGGAACAGCCACAATATACTCCCGAGTAGAAGGCAGGCATGGCAAAGCTAGCTGGGTAAATAAGCAAGGTCAGTCAGGTACAAGATTCGAGGATAGCACCAAATAATTCCTAGGACCTCATATGTAGGAAACACATCTTGTGTGTTTCCATGAGATATGGACTACACAGAAGGACACAGTCACCACCAGGAGACCGCTATTGTGACTCTTCACAGTATCCCACTCTGTCTTCTAGACTACGGTGTACTCTTATTTTTGCTCTTTTTCTCCTTTCCTCTTTGGTTCAGCCCAAGTTAGCTCTGCAGAGCCACTGTTTCCCTTGTCCCTTCGCCCCTCATTTTTCAAATATACCTTTGACTTCTTTTGTCCAATTCTTTGTTCAAGGCAACAAGGACCTAGAGTAAGTTTAATTGGTGAGCCATTTCTAAAGCAACTATGTGATAACACTCCTACTCATTTCCTAGACATCCCTAGGAAGGTAACATTGCCAAAAAACTCAGGTAGACCCATGATTTATGTGTACACCCTCAGGTCCTTAGGGAGTAACTGTTTCATGATGCCTTTGGTCACACACATGGACTCCGTTCAGTCATTAGATTGCCTGGTCCAATGCCTAACACAGGGATTTAGCACTGATGCTGGGAAATCTGCAGTAAGGAAGGGGTCTGTCAACTTCTGCATTACCTCACTCCCTTATCCCCAGCTTGCTGATTTGAGTGGGTGAGTACTGGGGAAAATGAGTCAATGTAATATCCAAGTTTCTTGCTGATGGCTTGATGCTGTGGTTTGAATATAATTTTTCCCTTCTGAAACACTTCTTGAAATGAGTTGCCAGCCAGAAGTGGTGGTACATGCCTGTAATCCCAGCACTTGGGAGGCTCAGGCAGGAGGATTTCTGTGAGTTCAAGGCCAGCCTGTTCTGCATAATGAGTTCAAAGCCAGCCTGAACTACATAGCAAGAACCTTTCTCAAAAAAATAAACAAAGAAACAAATTGCTAATGTGTCCTGTGAGGGAAGTGGGGCTTTTAAGAGGTGAAGAGATACTTAAGAGGGGGCAAAACCTTTTTCACAGGAAAGGTTTATTTGTGAGAGACTGGATTGTTATAAGGCAAATCTACCCCATGTATTTTTGTCTTTTCTACATGTGTCCATTTGTCCTTCAGTTTTCTGACATAGCACGAAGTTCTTACTAGATACAACCACATGATCATGAGCATCCAGCTCCTGTGAACCAGGAGCTAAATAAACCTCTATTCATTATAGACTTCTCAGTCTTGAGTATTTTGTTGTAGCAACAGAAAGTGGATTGTGATACTTGACCACACTTTTTTCTTTTGGTAGGGCTTTTGTTGGTTTTGAAAGATTCTGTAACTGGAACTCTCTGGTACAATTCTCAGGAAGTCTTAAAAGTCACAACACCCGCCCCCGGTTGCCTGGTAATTCTTCACACACATGTACATGCACACACACACACACACACACACACAGGGCTCACTTTTCTGTGGGCTAAAGAGGTCAGACATCAGGCAACTGTTTCCTTATTCTGCCCATGGGGTTCAGAACCTCACTTTGGAAAGTCACATCTATTGCAACCGAAACATCCATTCTAGCAACCTGTGATGGTTAAGGATTAAGATAACGATTTCAAAGCACATAACAAAGAGCTGATTCTTCACTGGCTTAGGACTTCTGAGTCCCTGAGTTTCCACAGCATTGTCAAGTACGTTCAACTCATTTTTATGATCTGATACCCTTTCTTTCTTTGTGGGGTTGGTTGGTTGCATTGTTTGGTTTGGTTTGATTTGGTTTGGGGGGTGTGCATTGTTTTTTGTTGTTATTTTTTGACAACTCTCACTATGTAGTCCAGACTGTCTACATGATCTTCTTATGCTAGAATTACAAGCTTGTATCACCACACACAGCTGGTCCAATAAGCAAGCTGAATTAGCTTGCCATTTCAAGCTGAATTTGAAGATAGTCCCTGAAATCTTGGAAAGGTTTTTTCCTCTCACTGAAACTCTGTTCTTCTCTTTGCTGCTTAGTCTTAAAGCTCTGAATCCTGCTGCTTTGTATCTGGGTCCTTCAAAATAGAGGTTTGGGGGCCACAGACAACTTGCTGTCCCTGCTCCCTTGTGACTTTAAGGGATGTCTGGAACACAGAGGACTGACTGACTCAAATATAATGAAAACATAATGAACTGTTCACAGTAACAGCTACTACACATAGCACTTCACAGCTTACCAAGTGCCTGCACATGTGTTTTCTCCTTTGATCCTTTTGAGATAAATCCTACTTTCAGATAAAATAACTGAAGTCCAGACAGAAAAGAAAGGGAAACTAACATTTAGTGAGTGATATTACACACAGGCTGGCTTTTTAAATATATTTGTACTGTTCACAGTGAATACATAAGGTAGATTATATTATCATCCAGGAAACTGAGGCTCAGAAAGAGTAGGTGATTTACTCAGTCACACCACTGATAAGTATGCCTTCAAGATTCATGCTTGGAGAGTTGGGGGAAGCATGCCATTAGCCTTCTCTCCTGAACAAGAACTTGATCAGTTACTCATGAAATGCCCTCATAGTCACCTGATACCAGGAAAAAAAAAATGGGGGGAGAGGTGCTGTTTTTATCTATCTGTTTTATTGAATTTTAATGCCAGCAGAAGGCCAGATGGCTAAAATGAGTAGACTTTTATGGTTGCCAACATTGGTATTTATGGGTGAGTGAAAAGGAACAAGAATCTGAGGAAATGGCAATGTAAGGCATTGCAGGTCTTTGTAAAATGAGTACTTCGGGACCAATCAAGCCAAGATAAACACTGAATCATTTCAAGTGAGACAAACACTATCTCCTGGTGTCCCTATTGCTCATTAGGGACTCAGAGCACAAAGCTCACAAGACTGGTGGTATCAGGGTAAATTTTGGAGCTCGTCTATAAATATTTCAGAGACCTCCCTTTGCCCTTTGCTGAGTGCACATTAAACAGCTTCCTCAGACCGAGGAGCCCCTTCTTTTGCAGACCTCCTGCTTAGCAGCGCCTTCTACCATGATGTCTCTCTTTTCTTTAGTTTTAGGAAAGCCCTATTATCCCCCTTTGTTGCAGAATTATGTTCTCTGTCACCCAAAGTTTAATAGCTCTTGGTGGTTGTGGTACTAGTGTAACCATTCTTCATCATGCACCATATTCTTCACCGCACTTACACTCATTCAAGTATCATTACTACCAGGGCTTCATAGATCACTGAGTGTGGCAAAGAGTCAAACAATGCAGGTCCAGATGTTGGATGCAGGGAATTCTTAAGGATCAAAGTATAAATATTTACCAGCGGTGATGTACCCACACGGTGGTACACCAAGTGGGAAACCCTGGCTAGCCCCATTCAGAGGATCCTACCTGAGGATGAGGTGGTTATTACAAACAAATAGTGGAAGAGAATTAAGAAAAGGATCAGGCAAACCACCAAGCTGAACAACTCCCCAGAAGCAAATTTCTCTGAACTCTGTAACCTCATTTCAAACAATTGTCTGACAGCACTAATTCCATAGCTGGTTGGTGTGAATATAATGAATTCACTGCCTTTCACAATGATTGATGCAACTTTTCAGGGTTACAGTAAGACCTTATCCCCAGTAGACTGTTTACAATTGGAATGGTTAAAGAAGAGATTTCAGATTGAGAGAAGCAGGTCTAAAAAGGCCAAGGTGGAACCCTCGCTGCCTACGTGAGGCTCTTTCAGGCAGTGAGGTGAGAAGGCTTAGGGTCCTGCTTTCAATCATGGGGTTATGATAAACAAAGACTAAAACCCAGAGGCTAATACATAGCAAAATACTCAAGTCTCTGAAGCCCACTGACTGCTTCAGTACTGACTCTCTCTTCTGCTGGCAACAAGAAGTTATTAACCTGCCTCAGCCTTTGTGTTGTCATTGTAAGATGGAAAGATTAATAGCTAATGTACAGCACTACGTGAAATTTTAAAAACTAATGCTAGGAAAGCACTTCATATTGTGGCAGGTGCTCAAAACAATGTTAGTTCTTCCATCAAAAATCACTCTTAATAAAAAAATCACTCTTATGAAGCTGGAAAAAGAAAAAAAGAACAAGAGGAAGAGGGGGAAGAAGACAAAGAGAAAGAGGAAGAGAAAGAAGAGAAGAAAATGAGGGAAAGATTCCTAGAAAAGATAGAAAAGCCAGGGGAGGGGAAGGATATTTATAGCACAGACTAGAAAAAATACTTTCAGTATATTTATCTGAAAAAGGAGCCATCTGCAGAATATATAAAGACTTAACATAAATCAACAATAAAAGATGAACCAAATTTTTAAATAGAGAAAAATTACTTGAACAGATACTTCCAAAAGTATACAAATGGCCAACACAGCACAAAAAGTCATTAAGGATCAGGGAAATGCATATTAAAACAGCAAGATACCATTTCACAGCCAAGAGAATGACTAAAATCAAATGTTGACAATAATGCATAGCAAACAGAACCCTCATACACAGCTTGAAGGGGTGCAGAATGGTACACTCACTCAGGAAAATAGCCTGGTAGGTTTTCATAAATTTAAACAAACACTAGGGCTAGGGATGGAACTCAGTGGTAGAATGAATGCTTAGCATATATGAGGTTTAGGTTTTGTCCCTAGCACCACAAAAAAAAAATAACATTAGACCTATCACCCAGAAATCACACTCATTAAAGAAAATTAAAACAAATGCCTCCCCCCAAAAGACTTGCACATGCATATTCATAGCAGCTGTTATGGTTTATATCTGGATCATACACACACACACACACACACACACGCACACGCACACACAAAGCCTCACATGCTCGAAGCCTAGTATGTTTTTGAAAGGTGACTGGGTTACGGGGGTGGCAGAGCTGACTTGCCATTAGCAGGTGTGACCTGGCTGGGAGAGGCAGGTCACTGAGAGCATGGCCTGCTAGGATGCATCTCCCATCCTGGCTCCTCCCTTCACTCCCTGCTTCCAGCTGCCATGAGGTTAGCAGTTCCCCTCCGCCGTGCTCCTGTACCAGGCCATCCTGCCCGGCAGACTGCTGGCTAGGGACTAAAACATGAGCCAAATAAATCTCTCCTCCTCTAATTTGTTGGTGCCTGATAATGAGTTTCAGCAAGGAAAGAAAGTGACTAACACCGAAGTTTTATCTTAATGGTCCCAAAGTAGAAACAATCCAAATGTCCATCAACAGGAGAAAAGATAAGTTGTAGCACATCCCTATGAAATGGAGCTTAACTTAGCATATAGAAAAACTAGATTTGGACACTTGCAACAACATAAGGGACTCTCCAAATTATTATGTTGAGCAAGTGAAGTTAAGCAAAAAAAAAAAAAAGGTGGGGGGGCATTGCATTTGAAGTACAAAAATAGTGCACCAGTTTGGAAGGGGGTGTTGGAAAGGAAACTTTCTGGAGTCAAGAGAATGACTTATAACACCTTGGTTGGTAGTTACATGGGTGAACAGAGCTTGCAAAATTGATAAAACTGAATATTTAAGATCTGTGCATACTATTGTGTTAAACTGTATACCTACAGAAAATAACTTATGCTACTTACTATCACTTTATCATTATTGCAACAAATCATTGGTAATGCTATAGAGGCATGTAAAGTTAGGACAGGTTTTACAGCTGTTCAGGATATGCCAGTAGTTCTCTGACTGCAATATTTTTTGATCATGGAGTTGATCATTTGCACTTTCATGGCTCAGATTTTCTCTCAGTTCTCTGATTATTTCTACTGCCGCTGCTATCCTTACTTCTCTTGATGGTGGCTGCAAGTTTCCTTCCTTTCTCACCTTCAGAGAGAATGAGACTGAATGAGATAGTTAACACTCCCTAACAGCACGCTCTGGGCTGGCACACATGGTCTGGTTTCTCATATCCAGCCCAGTCAGAAGTCTGTTTTTCTTCCTTATCACATACATACACGGTTGCTTTCGTCAGAAACCTACGTCTGCTTCAATCTGTATGGCCAGATTGCCAGAGCTAATGACACACTTCATGGCAGGAAGTTAAGAAGCTGTGTGGGTGGTTGGACACATGAAAGTCCTACAGAAAGATCTGTAAGTACTACCAGAGACAACCAGCCCCTGCTCCCCATCCCCATTGATAAGTCTCTGGCTCTGGTTTTGGGGCACATATCACTGCAGTAGGAAAAGTCTGAATGCGTGTTTTCTATACCCATAGTACTGCTCTAAGACTTGGTCCTCTTACTGATAAGGCCACAACTACAAGAACTACATAGTTAAACATATGTTTCGTGCCAACTGGTAACTTGCCACAGACCACTAGAAAAACCTGTTGATCAAGCTAAGCCTCAACAAAGCACTCATTGTGTCTCGACATAGGAAAGTACAGCAGGCCGGTTTTCAGTTTTTGAGGTCCAGGCCGAGTGATTTTTCAGGCAAGGGAGGAACTGGTTTGAATGAGGCTGAGTTTATGACACCATAGCTTTGCATCCATGGGCTCAGTGAGGTGAGGGTCTTGGGCGGCACCTAGATGAGCTGCTGCCTCATGGATTCACAGCTGTTTACCTGGTTTATATGCTTATCTTCTGGGGCAAGAATTTCCTAGAGCCAGGGTGTACTTCTTTTTTGCTTGATCCTAGCATTGGTTAACACAAGTGAACCAATGGGACCAAGAACTCTATTTCTCCTTTCCCACTGGTTTATTTATATTTTTTCCATTTTCTATTTTAATCTCCCATCTTTCAAATCAGTAATCACAAAACAAGGTTTTGGTGGAAGTCAGGGCCATGGGAAACCTTGGACAGTGAAAACAGGGTGTAATACAGTAGCAAGATTTTATTTTTCTAATTATTATAAGATTTAGGATTTTTAAAAATATTTTTCCCTTAGTTTTCAGTCTGCTTACTTTCTAATCCAGTGCATCCCTCAGGTTCCTCATTTGTAGTCTACGAATACTTCTACCCCACAGAATTCTGATGAGGACAAAATGACATGTGTTACACAAGTGAAAAGGGTTTTGAAACTATTATTATTTCCTCTTTTCCCCTAGCCCAGACTGGCAGCAATCTGTTGTGCTGGGGGCTGTGGCTCTTGCCCCGGGTCTTTTCCTGCCCCTTCCCTTTTTACCTCAGTAGCCAGGTGCCACTAGGTGGCCATGATAGTTCTTTCAAAGAAAACTTCTATTCGGGTGTTATAGGCTCCTTGAAGGTCCCCCACCACCACTTCCAACCCTCCCAGGGAAACGCAGGTTAAGCTTTTACCTTGATGGTGTTTGCACAAGTCAACCCAAGTCCCTGCCCAGGACAGTTCTCCATTTGCCCAGCCTCTAACCCTCCCTTCCCCCCTCTCTCAGCATTAACCTGTCCAGTGACTGTGGTTTCAGTATGATTTGTACCCCCACAAAGCTCATGTTGAAATACGTTTCTCAATCTAGTGGCAGTGGGAGGAGAGGCTTTAAGGGGTGAGGAGGTCATGGGGGCTCTACCCTCATGACAGATGAAGGCAGTCTCCAGCTCTCCCTCTTGTGGGTCTGGCTTAGTTACCAGGAGAATGAGCTGTTAAAAGATGACACCTCCCCATGCTCTCGTACACACATCATCCTCTTTGTAGCAAACCACTTGCCCTTCCATTTCTTTTCTGCTATGAAGTGAAGCATCCTTAACAGATATAATCACCATGTCTTGGACTTTCCAGTCTCTCAAACCATCAGACAAAATAATCCTCTTTTCTTTAAAATTACCCAGTGTCTGACGTTTTATTATAACAATAGGAAAAGGACTAAGACATTGGATAATGTGCAGCTTTAAAAAAAAAAAAAGTCACATAAAACCATGAGGCTATAAAGGTACACAGTTAAGTAAAAAAATCTTAGTAGGTTGGTTACTTGAGTTTGACTCTATTTAAGAATCATTTTCTGAATGCAGTGCTCTGCTGAGCTGGGTTACCAAACAAGGAACTCTCCTCAACTCCTCAACTAGAAGTTAGTCAAGGCTAAGGCTCATCAGGTCAGAGATCAAGGATCCAATAAGTTGGCTCAAACTCTGGAGTTGGGCTGAGTCCCAGTCACAGGCCCTCTGCCTATTCCTACAGAACACAGAATATGGCGTCCACTGTAGCTTGCTCTAATAGAGACACCAGTCACTACCAAAGTTAAGACCTTTTTTCTTTTACCAGCAGTCTTCTTTGCCTGACACCCAGATGTCTAGCTTCTCCTGTTTTTCTCCGATTAGAGACAGTTGGTTTCCCCTAGGAAAGACCAAGAAACAGTCCTGTTTACTGCACACTGAGACTCAAGGCCAAGGCAGGAGCGGGCTGGGGGGCACTAACCACAGCCTCCCTCTTCCTGAGCCTTCCCCACTGTTACAAATGTCAGAGCAGAAGTTCCATTGGCTTGGGAGTAGGAGGAGCTCAGTCTGCATGTGAAGGAACAGATGGCAGCTGGGATGACACCAAGTGCTCTCCACTCCCCCGCCCCCCGCCCCCGCCTGGCTTGTCCTGGCATGCTCATTTGCTGAGGGAGCTCAGCCTGGATGTACAACAGCCACCACCCTGGCCTCCTGCCCTCTACTCTTTCCCACTACCCTTTGTCCTGCAAGAAACCAGAGTTCTCCCAAATGGAATCCTACCATGCTCAGCTTCATGGCCTTTGTTCTTTCTTGGCTACAGGATGAAATGTCAACTCCTTGGCATGGCCCAGGTCACCTCCCATATGCTACCGTACATAGTTCATTCTGTCACTCCTAAAATCATCTTTCTTTCTAGACTCTGCCCTAAGGCACAGGCTATTACTTCCTCCCAGAACTTCTAGCATTCTTCCCTATATTCCTTCCTGCAAACTTGTACTCACTCTAATAGCCCTTCCTCTGAAAAGTATTTCCCCAGGCTTCCATGGAAAGGTAACTGCTCCCTCCTCAGACTACTCTCAGCACAAGGGTTATAAATCTAATACAGCATGCATATTGTAGGTTTTACTATAATTAGTCTATTTACATTTTGCTCTCCTCCACTAGGATATAAGATCCTACAAGTACATAGTCGCTGTCATAAGTTTCTCAGTATGTTTGGCGAATAAATGTGTTTGGTTGGTTGGTTTTTGAATTACTGGGGCTGGAACCCAGGACCTCAAGCACATGAAGCAAAGGCTCTGTGGCTGAGCTACACTCACAGCTCCATAGTTTCTCCTTAACATTATCAACATTCGTGTCCCTTACCTTCTCTTCCTTTCCATTTGCCCTCCCTGGGGTGCAGGCTTTAGGGGAAAAGAAGTTCTATTGACTACGACATGAGGCACTCCTGTCTCTGGACTCCTGTTACCTGCCCTTTTAGAAGCCCTTTCTGCTCTTGGAGGACTGACTGTCTTCACCTCCAGATGCTCAAGAGGGGAGCAAACCAGCACTGGTGTGTGAGTGTGGTGTCCTAAATCATCAGACTGCACTTGTGGGAAAATGAGAGATTGGAATCGAAGGATGCTAAAGGTTCTTGGTAGACCTAGTAATCTGTAAATTGTGGAAAAAACAATTCTTTAGAATTCCAGGCAATCTCAAACAATAGGAAAATTATTTCTGAGCAGAAGTTTCTGCAACACACCATGTGATAGAAACCTGTTCATCTGTGAGTAGAGACCAACCCCGGCACAACTTTTTCCCTTCCTGACACATTGCCTCCCACTGCTTCTGACTCAAAGCTCCCTCCTCAGCTGCCAGCTGGGAGCCTTGGGGGATCTGGGTTTGAGATGTAAATGCTTTCTCAATAGCTACAACCTGTATTATTTAAACTCTCCATCAAAAAGGGAAAGAGAAAGGCACGACAAAAGAATTAAAATGTATGATGAACACATACTAATGCTCCACAAGGAATGTGACCATTCTGTGCTGCAAACATGGAACAATGAAAATAAAACATTAACTTCCTGATTCCCACTTCCTGCTTCCCAGAGATCAGGATCCCCAGCTGCCCGAGGCTGCCACCGCTGCCCCTGGTCCCCCCCCCCACACACACACACACACTTGCTTCCGAAAAGTAGTGTGGCAGAGCAAATTCCAGCGTGTGTCTGGGCAGCTGGTCAAGAATGACTAGTGCTACGAGGACATTCGCGTGTCCCGCATTACCTGGGACAGCACTTTCTGCTGTCCTGGTGGTGATTGTGGAGGCCAGCGTACCCGACGGCGTGTGGGCGTACAGGACCTGTTCTAGACATCAACTGGTGTTCCCACAATGACGAAGCCATTGCCAGCAGCTCAAAGGACTGCACAGTCACAGTGTGGCAGGTCCCAGAGAAGGGACTGGTTTCCCCACTGACAAAGCCAGTGGTGGTGCTGGAGGGGCACATCAAGCACGTGGGTATCATCACCTGGCACCCCATCGCCAGAAACGTGCTGCTCAGCGCCGCCTGTGGCTGTGTCCTCCTATGGAATGTGGGCACCGCAGAGGAGCTGTGCCACCTGGACACCCTGCACCCCGACCTCATCTGCAATGTCAGTTGGAGCAGCAATTGGAGCCTCTTCTGCAAGACACGCAAGGACAAGCGCATGCGCATCATCGACCCCCACCTGGGCACTCTAGTGGCAGAGCTGCAAGAAGCCCATGAGAGGGTTCGGCCCATGCAGCCAGTCTCAGCAGACCGCAAGGTGTTTACCACAGGATTCAGCCACATGAGCAAGCGGCAACTGGCGCTCTGGGACCCAGAAAGCCTCGAGAAGTCTATGGCCCTGCAGGAGCTAGACTCAAGCAACAGGACCCTGCTCCCCTTCTACAGTCCCAACACCAGCGTGGTCTACGTTTGTGGCAAGGGTGACCAGCATCAGGTACTTTGAGATCGCAGACACACATCTACTTCCTAAACACATTCACAGCAAGGAACCCCAGAGAGGCATGGGCGCCATGCCCAAGTGGCACTTGGAGGTCAGCAAGTGTGATTGCCCAGTGCTACAAACTGCATGAGCAAAGATGTGAGTCCATTGTCTTGACTGTGCCAAGAAAGTCCGACCTTTTCCAGGATGATCTGTACCCTGACACGGCCAGGCCTGAGGCCTGAAGGCTGAGGAGTGGGTGACTGGGCAGGACGCCGACCTCACCCTCCGCTCACTGCGGGAGGTCTGTGTGTCCAGCAAACCGCCATACCTGAACGTCAGCCAGCACAGTGTGTTACCCGGCTCCAGCCGGCCAGCAGCCTCCGCATCTGCTGCCACCACCGATGATGCCATCTCTAGTGGCAGCCTCACAGGGCCTGAGGAGGCTGGGAAGCTGGGAGGAGTACGGCAGACACTTCGGGCATTGCAGACACGGATCAAAGAGCAGGAGGACCGCATCAGCTGCCCGGAGGAGCAGCGCGGCCGCACGGAGAATGGGGACGCATAGGACCGGGGCCCCTGGATCCAGCCCCTCCCTGCATCCCCTCCTTCATCGCCTTCTCACTCAGCTTCTTCTGGCAGGCCACGCGCTGGCTGCTGACCGAGCTAGGGTCTCTGTGGCTGGTCAGGGACCAGTTTGTACCTGAGCAGGCCTGGGGCCCTGATTGAAGCCACTGCCTAGCTCTGGCCATTGTCACTGTGGAGGATTTTCATACCAAGGCAAGCTCACCTGTGCTCTGAGAGCCCATCTCCCCAACCCACCCAGCCCTCCCTCCCCCACCCCAGAGGAAGTGGCCGGGATGAGCTCTATATTTTCATTCCAAATAAAATTTTCTTTCTGGAAAAAAAAAGTTAATTAGAAAAAAAAAAAAAACTGTCTATGTTCCCATCTCTTGGGCCACTACTCACACTTTGGATTTTCTGTGGAGCCTCCTGGAAGTAAAGACCAGGACACTTGGCATTTTGTGGAAGTCTCTGTTGGGGATTCTTGGAACAACTGTGTATGTCCTATATTACACAACTCTAGGGGCCCTGTTCCTACCAAGGTCATTGTAGACTTGAGTATGCTTTAGAATAACTTTCTGGCAGCTGACAGCAAACCTCCTGAGGGAAAATTGTCTCTTATTCACCAAAGGTATTAGGGGGAGCAGGTATCTGTGTTAACATTTTTAAAAGGAAGCTATACCAAATAAGGCTAGGCAAATAGTGGTGGATTAAATGTTTCCATATAACAAATTAGTATTTTTTAGGCAAGGCAAAATGCACATAACATAAAATTTACCATTATAACTGTGTTTTCCAGTGTTAGACATTAAACCTAGGGCCTTGTACGTACTAGGCAAATGCTCAACCACTGAACTACTTTCCCTGCCCTAACTATTGTTTAAGTGTACAGCTCGGTAGATTTAAATACATTTGCATTATTGTGCAACCAATCTTCACCACCCTTTCCATCTTGCAAAACTAAAAATGTGTACTCGTTAAACAGTGGTTCTTCATTCTTTCCTCCTCCCAGCCCCCTGTAAGAGCCATTCTATTTCATGTCTCTGTCAGCTTGACTAACATAGATAACTCATCTAAGTAGAACCATGCATAATTTTTGGCATCTGGTTTATTTCCATTGTATTTATATGCCACATTTTACTTATCCATCCTCACACTGAAGGGCAATTGAGCTATTTTTACACTTTGTGAATAACGCTGGTATGCATAGTGGTATATAAATTAATATTTATAATATACCAAACCCGTTTCACAATGACTAACTCCTGGGGTCTTTCCGGTCAGTGTCTCTGGGATGGCTTGCAAAGCCTAGTTCTTTTTTGTGCATTTGAGGTCAGGGCCTTGTGGCCTGGCTGCTTCCACCTACACTGTAGACTGTTCTACAGTCTTCTTCCAGCAGGTTTCTGTAGCACATTTGGCAATCAGAACAGATCTGTATCACAAAATTATTCTCTGAAATAATCATGAAATTAAATTAATAATGATAAAATGAATGCAATGATAATTTGTTATTGAATTTAAGGTAAACTGTTTATAGTCACATAACTTAGTGTGTGTCAACATGACTTTACTCTTGTAGAAAATACTCAATTAGGAAGACAAAGTTGAATTTGCTGAAAAATAGATTAGTTCAAACACAATAACGCCTCGGTTTGGCAAAGCTTTACTTCCATTTGTGAACTCTGTATCAGGTGATGAGCACAACCACAGCCATCTTTCCCAGAATTGTAGAATGAATTAAGTTCGTGAACCAAGGTAGTGCAGTAACATACTATCAATCCGTCCTCAACAGAGTGTCTTAGTGAGTTGAAATTGCTATTAAAAAATAAAAAATACCAAGACTAGATGACTGTATTGTCTCCTGAACAA
Organism: Dasyprocta punctata; assembly: GCA_004363535.1. Taxonomy (NCBI): domain Eukaryota; kingdom Metazoa; phylum Chordata; class Mammalia; order Rodentia; family Dasyproctidae; genus Dasyprocta; species Dasyprocta punctata. Next base: position 29,909 of record RJWM01012074.1, on the reverse strand, counting down.
AATACCTGATACCCATAATTTAAAGGAGAGTGGTTTATTTTGGCTCATTGTTTGAGAAGGTTCTGTCCATGGCTGGTTGGCTACAAGGCAGAAATAATATTGTGTAAGGGCAGGGCAGCATCTGAGATGAAGACACACTTTTCAGATGAAGAAGTACAAACAGCAAATAAATAGTGAAAAAAATGTTCAACAGCACTGGCCATGCAAAAGATGCAAATCAAAACAACACTGAGATTCCACCTCACTCCAGAAAGAATGGCTGGTATTAAGAAATCAACCAATGATAAGTGCTGGAGGGGCTGTGGGGAAAAATGAACACTTCTCCACTGTTGGTGGGAATGCAGGCTGGTGCAACCACTGTGGAAGTCAGTGTGGAGATTCCTCAAAAAGCTAGGATTGGAGATCCCATTTGACCCAGCTATTCCCCTTTTGGTTATCTTCCCAAAAGACTTAAAAAGATCATACCACAGAGATACACGTGCACCTATGTTTATAGCAGCACAGTTTATAATAGCCAGATCTTGGAAACAACCTAAATGTCCATCAACTGAGGAATGGAGAAAAAAGATGTGGTATTTCTATATAATGGAATACTACTCAGCTATAAAGAATGATAAACTGGACATTTTTATAAGTAAATGGTTGTGCCTTGAGAGCATACTTATTAGTGAAATAAATGAGTCACACATGTATAAATATCATATTGTTTCATTAGTGTGACTAGCTGAAAGAGAAATTATGTATATGTTTATGTATATGTATATTAAAAAATAGTTGATAGTAAAAAAAAAAAAAAAGAAGCACAATGGCCTCCTTTGTCATCCACATGGCCTGTCCAGAAGTAAATTCAATGCCTCCCTTCACTGAACACCTCTGTAGGTTCTACCTTCCCTTCTACATCTTGTCTCAGTCTTTTTGTCCCAGACAGGATGACCTCAGCCAAAGCAATGACTTAGGTCACACCTGTCTTTACTTTAACTAACCCACTGTGAACCATTTTGAGTTGACAACCTTTGTTATGTTCCTACCACCTTGCTGTGAAAGCCTATATTGTTATTGCTTTGGGTTCTTTGCTATTGTTATTTATTTGTCTCTTTTGCTTCTTGTTTTTCTTGTATTTTGTTTTGTTTTGTTTTGTTTTTCCCTCTAATACAGAAAGGATAAATACACATGTATAAGCTTATAAATGCCTAGAATTTCTCCTAAAGAATTTGCAAGAATTGATTTTATTATGTGTGATGGTATGAACAGCTACTTTGAAGAAATGAGGCATTATGATAGACATTGCTGATTTTGTAACATCCTGTTTTGAAGTACAAGAATACTTATATTCTTTATTTCTATTGGTTTTAATCTGTTTTCTATTATTTGATTTCAATATGTGTGAAGGTATGGACAGCCATTTTGAGAAAAACAAGAGACATCATGGTAGCTATTGTTGGTTTCCTATTGTCTGGTTTTGAAGGCCCATAATGCTTTCACTCTTTTGTTTTGATTAGTTTTATACTATTTTGTTTTGTTCAAATATCAAATTATTGTTTACTTTTTGTTTTTTTGCTTTGTTTTTCAGTGCTGGTGATCAAACCAAGGGCCTCATTATGACAGACAAGCACTCTTCCACTGATATATACCCTCGGTCTGGTATGTACTTTTGAAGACTCACTTCAAAATCTTAACATCATTGTATTTACCAGCATTAAACTATCAACCATGAACTTTGTATGATAGCAGTCAAGTCTAACACTGAAGGATTCAGCCTGCCCCAGACCCCAGGAACTTCCAGAAAAATATCCCCATCTCTCACTTTATTGCTACTAAGATTTCTTCAGAACAGTGACCTCTGTCAGGCACTGGCAATCAGCAATATAATCAAGTCAGTATAAATAAAAAATATTACAGTACCAAAAGGAAATGTAATGAATTGATACTTTTAAACATTAATTTTTGTAAGGAAGAAAAAACTTATACCTGTGCTTGATCTGTTACAGTAGTGAAAAACATCACAGTTTAAGCCTTAACTTCTTCAAATTTGTCAAGAATGGTCAAACTTGCTGAGGATATAGCTCAGCAGCACAGGGCTAAGTTCGATTCCCAGTGCAAAAAAAAAAAAAAAAAAAAAAGAATGGTCAAAATCAATCTTCTTCACATCTTCAATAGACAGCACAGCTGTCTTCATTCACAGTGAAACAAGTATGCTTTTAATTATTTCAATTTTAAAATCTTAACTATCAGGATGAGACTGGTAAATTTGTAAAAGCTCCATTTCACAATAAATCTGAGATTGTAATACTCGCTGTGTGCTAGCTGAGGATAAAGAACAGTCTCAGCAATCACAACAAAACCCCTTCCAGTATCTCTACCAGAAAACCCAGCATGAATTTCTTCAGCAGTTAGTTAAAACCTGGCAAGTTTTTCTTTTGCAAAAGTCAGAGGAATTTTCTAGGTGACAGTAAAAATTGACTGATTTGGTCCTTTCCTTTAGAATGACTGTCCAGATAGGGAAAATGATCAAGACATTCAAACACTGTTCTATCAATTTCTTACTGCAACATAAGGCCTGTTTCTCCTGACACTTTTCTTTGAAATGTCCATTTCCTTATGCTTTGTTTTTGCAGGATTAATAGTGCTCTCCACAATATCCCCATCTTCAAAGAAACCATTCTAAAGCTTAATATTTCTTTGAACATTGTCCTATTTTGATTCTGGCTGTTTGCAAACATGTTTGTGTGATCACGGAACAAGTTATTCAAGTTCTCTTTCTTTATTTTTGATATAGGGAAAAGAAACTCCCAACCTGCTAGATGTCCAGTATAAGTTTATGTTCTCTAAAATCAAAGAATGAATTTCAGGAACAACTGAGGTTTAGAGCAGATTATATTTACTGGGTAAAGAAAGCTGTCTGAGAGCGAGACAGAAGGGGTCTCGAGCAGGTTGCCAAGGACTCTGTGTTTTCTAAGGAGTTTTATAGAGCAAAACCACGAGATGAGGCAGGTCCAAGTTGAGGAAAAATGAGTAATCACTAGGTGGGTATGAGGTGTGACAAAGCTATGGTCAATCAATAAGATTACAAGCATAATTGCTCAGGTAAAATGGATTACATTGGGATCAAATGGGGAAATGGGTCAAATAGCAAGCAGGCATGAATACAGAACAGGGCCTCTTCCCGTAAGGGATTGGGTCAGGGTCTCTTCCTGGCTTCCACAAGGTGATCATACCTATTAAGAATATCAATGCCTGATGTTTATCCTTAGAAGTATGTGGGTGCATTCATTTTTTCTTTTGTCTTGAGGTCTGGCCCTCTGTCTCCCCCTTTGATGCAAGGTATCTGGTCTTCCCACTGGCTCCTTCGAGGGCCCAGTCCTATCTGACTGCCTATGATATTTCTATCTAACTTAGCTGCCTATAATATCTTTACAATCACGGAGTTATCCTTGATCATTTTGAACCCACAGTGTAGACTCAGGAGGATGTGGCACAACTGTACCCAAACCAAGACCTAACGCTCCCAAAGGATCATGAATTTACTCCTACAACAAATGCCTGTAGCGAGCTGTATGCATTATAACCATCATGACATAAAACACAAGGCTTATGAAAGAATAAGTACCCCAAAATGGTAATTAGAAACATACATTACTAAAGCAGGAAAGAAAGCCTAGTTATTGCTTAGAACTTAGACAAAAAAAAAAAAAAAAAAAAAAGTCAGAGAAAATGGCTATCGTTGCCATTATTTGGAATTGCTAGCTAGTGATGATGAAAAGCAGTTCACCTTTTAGAGGGTTACAATCTTTTTTTTTAATTCCCTTCAGACACCCATACCTGCTGTCACCAAGTGTCTACCGCCTGAGGCCAGTGAGGGAAAGCATGGGAAACAAAGGAGACTTAGGTAAGACTGGGAATCCTACCAAAGACTTCTTCCTGATAAACATAGTCTCAGTTTCATCAGATCTCCACCTCTCTGGGGAGAGCCCTCTTCCCAATTAGTTAATCTAAGACTTTGAGTTAATTCATTTCTTCTTGCCTGTGATTGGTTTCAGGATGGTATTCGTCAAAAGTCTAGTCAAAGAAGATTGAAGAGAAGCAGCAAGGCCTTCCAAACTCATGAATACACCACAGGCTTTGCTCTATAGCTAAACAAGACACAAACATGTGTGCACTGTACATGTATGTGGGCGTGCATACGTGTGTGTATCCTATCTTCGTGTTTACTATTGAGATTAATGAAAATTAAAATGAACATTCACATAAAATGGATTTAGTAAAATCTATATTGGGTTTTAGTCTTTATGTTTTTTTCCCAGTCAAAAGATACTAAAAGCACAAATGGTATCAAACAGGTTTGCTCTTTTTGAAAGGATCCCTCTTTGACATCCTCTTTCTGCTACGGACCAACCACTCCGTCATAATTTTCTATTAACCACCAGAGGGCAGCACAGTCCAGCAAAAAGCCCCACCACTCGGCCAGCTGCTGCACATTGGAATCTGTGTAGTACTGGGAAGCAGCTACTTGATGAGAATTACGGGTTTGGTCAAAACAGTTCAGGTCCCAAATTTTAAAAATTCAGGATGAAAAGATTTCTACTAAATACTATGAGGAGGAAATATACATAGTCTAGCAACCCGCTTTAAATTTCATCTCATAGCAGTGTGAATTTGGCAATGTTTTTACTCTGTTTCTTTACCTGTAAAATGATACTTAATTAGAACAGTAATGGCCTAGTACATAGTGTGCACCGTGTTAGTGCCTATAGAAGGGTAAGCACAGATGGCTGATTTGGGCGAATTACTTTTCTTAGCTTCAGTTTCTTTATCTGTAAAATGGAACTCATAATATCAACCCCATTTTAACTGTTTAAAGAGTAAATATACATACTTAGCACAATTCTTGGCATACAGTAAAATGTAGTATGTATGTGCTTGTATTATATTTAATACTCTTCTTATAATTGTATTATATTTAATATTATATTATATTTATATTGTATTATATTTAATACTCTTGTATTATATTTATATTGTATTATATTTAATACTCTTCTTATAATTACAAATGATATAATTATTAGCTTTACAATGAAAACTTTGTCACTAGTATTCGTGCCACTTACTGTTTTAAAACACATTGGAGAAATAGCACCCTGGAGTACATTTTCAGGTTCTGGAGCCCAGCCACAGCTTGGCTGCTCACGGCTTCTCTAAAGCTTAGCCTTTGCCTGAATACCAGATGGAAAGTTAGGCAACTAAGGGAGAGTTTTATCTTTGTCAATAGATGACATATATAATTCATGCCCACTCTGAACTCTGCTTTCTTTTTAGAAGCAGATCTTTCAGATGCACCATTCAAAAACTTCAAGTTGCTGCTGATGAGACTGTGTTGAAGGTGCCATGCCTTGTTTCTTTCTGGGCAGAGTTTGCAGACCAGAACAAGCATCTCCCTTCTCCCTAAACTGGGCCCTGCTGCTAGGTCTCATGGCTCAGCACTGACACCCCACCTTGGCTTATATCCCCCTACTTCCATGGAAAGTCTTGTCTTTTTTAAAATCAGACCTGAACCAGCATGGTAGTGCATACCTGTAATCCCAGCCCTTAAGAAGCTGAGGCCATTGGATTGCCACAGGGAAAGGCCAGCCTGGGCTAGATAGTGAGTACAAGGCCAGTTTGAATTACATAGCAGAACTCTGTCTCAAAAGACAGGAAAAAAAATCCTACTTCAAAAGGAAATAAAAAGATCATCAATCATTTTATGTGTTTTATTATATCTGCCAGAAGAGTTTGATGATGTTGAACTCTTGCACAACATGTAGTGTCTTTTAGTAATAAAACAATTTTTTCAATATATGCAAACAAAAATATGATCTCATGAGCTTATTAATATTTGGGGGAGATTTAGAATTTACTGTAATGAGCCAAGAGGGCCATGCTACTTTTACCTGGCCCACAAATTCCATAGCCACCAGCCAGCTGGAACAGTTCTTGGGGGATTGATTTCCCCATCAGTTTTGTCCCATCTCACCTCACCTCTGAACTTCCTATCCCACCAGCCACTGTCACTGCTTACATCAACCCCATTCTGGATGGAGCTGCCCTGAGTAACAGTGCCAAGAGACAGAGCCAGGGCTTGCACTGAGCTACTGTAAGATCTGTATGGCTTCCAGAGGACAAGTTACCCCTGCAAGCCAAGGAATGTGTTTTCCCACTCAACTGTTTTCACCAAGTTAAGAGTTCAAAAGCCTTGTCTAAAAACGTTGTCAGAACTTCTATAGCCGGACGACTGGTGTTCCAGCGCGGTCATGTCTGCCCTTTAAATGTGGAAACTGAAGCACTTTGTAAAACCTGAAAACAGTTTAGAACATGAAAAAGGCCTCCCCCACCCAGCTCTAAAACAGGAATTTTCATGCACTGTAGAAACCATTCAGAAGCAAAACATTACATCCCAGTGAACATAATAGGGTCTTGCATCCCCCTCTTATTTGAACACAACTCTCATTGACTTAAAAGTGACATTTCCAAACTGGCTGCAAGAATGATTTGTCTCTGAAACAAAGCTGACTGCATTTGTTCTGGTAGAATGGCTTCTCTTCTTTGTCTGTGGATAATTTGATACAGCATTCATTCATTCATTCAAGGGTGACTCTCGTTTGAAAAATTTCTCAATGAGACCATTTAAAAAATATTTTTTAATACAGTGCTTTCATAACTTAGACTCTAAGGCCTCTTTCAGCCTTCAGCCTTGTCCCAGTTATCTTAATAGCAATGGTAAAAATTGATCTTTTGAAATAAATAAAATTTGTCACAGTAAATTCAAACTAAAAGTGACTATTTTTTCCCAAAGCTTTCTTTGGACTACGTAGCTTTGGATTGTGCAGCTTATATCTGCAATTTTAAACTAGATATTTTCTAGGTGCATCAGCCCCACTCCTGTTAAGATGATAGTTATCAGTCTTAAGACTTGGAAGCGAAGGAGTCACCTAAAGGAAGGCATCTGTCCACATGTCTGAGGCTGTTTCAAGAAGGGTAACAAATCTCTGAGTGTTTAAAAACAGTGCTTTGGAAACCAGAGCAGCAGGTAGTGTTATTTTCTTTCCCAGGGAAAGCCTCCCATCAGAGGCCGGCCTTCTTCTACCCACCTTCTCCAGTCCCCTGCACTTCCTGGCCCCTTAGGTCAGAATTCCTATAAATTTCAGGCCTGGCCCCTCTTCTCAGGGCAGAGGTGAAGCCTGGGGAACCAGGAGGCTCTAAAATCACATCTTCATTAACTCTAACAAAGCAGTCAGGCAGGGTTTACATCTTGGGCCTATGAATCTTCTTTGTGATGGTTCCCATGTCTCTTTAAATAAACAATGTAGAAGGAGAAATATTACCATCTCTTTGTGCAGCGATTTTGAAAATAACCTGGGCAAGAAAGGTAAACCTGAGGCATCCCCTGTGCAGAGTTCCGACTTCACTTTCACAGCCGCCTCACGGGTTATCACAATACTTGTGCGTACAACAAAACTCTTTAATAGCAAAGGTAAAACACAAGTTGAATTTAGAACTTACCAGAAGGTAATCTAGTTAGTGGTTGCTTTTCACCTTCAACTTCACATATTTTTAGCACATGAATAGGCTTCAAAGGAATAATCAGCATTTAAAGTTGGTGTGGCCCTTTAAGACATAAATCACTGAAAGAATAATGAGATTGTTAAATATCAAAGAAGTTACTACTACATTTTAAATTTCCCCTTGAGTGAGAAGTGAATGATCAAATTCAGAAACACTTCATTTGATAGAACTAAATGCTCTCCTTCTTGTTAATCTGCTTCGGAGATTTTGCTCTTCACTTGAGTGAATTAACTGAGGGTGAACGATGATCAAAAGAAAAACTTATGAAGAGTTAACTCCATAAATTGCTGGTGATACTGAAACACAGATCAGAAAAATCTTCCTTTAGTCAGGTGAAGATCACAAGCAAAAGGCACAGATATAAGCAGGAGACATCTGATATTAAATAAATAGAAAGAAAACAGAAACTGAAAGACTTGGAAAGGAGTTAAGAATGGCACAGTATGCAAAGAACTCTGGGGGAGCTGGAAGGTCACACACACACACACACACACACACACACACACGCCCCTGTGTATTTTGCTGGGCAGGCAGAGCCTGGATTATGAAGAGCTACCAGTTTGGAGCCTACCCATACCTAGCCCATTCCTGCCCTCCATATATACCAGTTTTGCTTTTTTACAAGTAGGGTTTAGATGAGCCCTTTGAGCAGACTGGAAATGAACAGAGGAAGTTTACATGAGTTAACAGGCCTTGTTTTGAAAAATAGCATTTTGAAACGTCACTTCTAGAGTATATACTACACACAAACCAAAAACCTGTGTGTAAGGTGATTCACTGTAATGTTCCTTGTAAAGAAATGGTTGGATTTGATCCTCACCTCTGGAAAAAGAAGGAAGAAGATGGAGAAGTGGGAGGAGGGGAAAAGAGGGAGAGAAGGATGGGAAGGGGGAGTATGGGGAAAGAAGAAAAAGAGAAGGAGGAAGAAGAAATGACCGGGAAAAATTGTTAATTTGGGTTAAAATTATAGGGGACTGGTTAAATAAATTATGCCTCCTCTCTCAATAGAATCATATATACTGTAAAAATAATAAATCCGAGTGTTATCCAAGATATACTGAGGCTCAACAGCATAGACAATGTGTTAGCTCTGATGTAAGAATGGGGAGGATAAGAACGTATGTTTGGATTTGCTTAAGAAATCCTGGAAGAAAACAAGAAATTAATGAAAGCAGTCTCTTATTGGGACAGAATACTTGAGTTAACCTTGATGGGCACTTTTAAATTTTGTCAGGTTTTCAGCCAGATGAATGTATTATCCACAGAGAATTTTTATTTAAAATAGTAGTAACATGACTCATTAATAAAACAATCTAATATTTTTTAATGGGCAACTAATTTGGATGCTTCACTAAAGAAAACATGTGTAGCAAATACGCACATAAAAGATTCTCAATATCATTGATCATAAGAAAAATGCAAATTAAAATCAGAGTGGCTCAAATAAAAGAATCTGACAGTACCATGCACAAGGAGGGCACAGAACAACTGGAATTTGTGCATTACTGGTGACAATGCAAAATGACATAGCCACTTCAGAAAATGGCCTCAGTTTCTTATCAAATTTAACACACATTTTACTATATTTACCCAGAAATCCCATATATATATATATTTAACCAAGAGAAACAAAGACATGCCATACAGACACACACACACAAATAAGCCTATACACAAAGGTTTATACCAGTTCTAATTAAAATCACCAAGAACTAGATCTGACCAAAATGTCTGCCAATTTGTTTTGATTATTTGGGTAAATAAATAATTACATTCCTGAAATATTACTTAGCAATTAAAAGCAATGAATTACTAATACATGCAACATCATGAATAAATTTCAAATGCATTGTGCTAAGTGAAAGAAGCCAGCATAGATTATATATACTTCCACTTATATGACACATGAGAAAGGTATTATTATAAGGACAAAACACAAATTAGTGGCTAGGCTAGGTAGGAAAAAGTTTAACTGCAAAAGAATATGCATTGGTCAGCTTTATAAAATCTGTATATCTTCAAAGATTATGCCAATTAGATTATAATAAACCTGACACTGTAAATAAAAGAGAAATACAGTTAAATTTTTTGGTGGGGAGATGTAGAGATAGGGTTTGACTGTGAAGTTCAGGCTAGTCTTGAACCCACTATGTAACCCAAGTTGGCCTCAAACAGCAATCCTCCTGCCTCAGTCTCCCCAAGTGCTAGGATTACAAGCACGGGCCACCACATCCAGCTACATTTCTAGTTTTGAAAAACAGCAGCAGTTTCAGATCATGGTCCTGATCAGACTGCAGGCCTGGGGTGGAGATGGCAGAATGAGAGAAGGTCCATTAGATGCGAATTGTGGACTACTAAAGCTGTCTCTTAATATCCTAGGGCCATTAGTTCCAGAAGCCCTTGCAAATACCAAAACCCATCGATTCTCAAATCCCTTATATAAAATGTCATAGTGTTTGCATAAATACCTATGCACATTCTCCTGGATACTTCAAATTATCTCAAATGTTTATTGTATCTAATACAATGTAAATACTATGTAAATGGTTATTATACTACATTATTTGAGGAATAATGAGAAGGGAAAAAATCCATACATATTTGGTACAAATGCAATTTTTTCTGCATATTTGGTACCAGGAATTGAACTCAGAACCTAACAATCCAGGCAGGTTCTGTGCCACCAAGCTATATTCCTGGCCCATTCCTGAATATCATTTGATCCATGGTTCACTAAATTCACAGATGTGGAACCATGGAGGTTGGAGCATGAGTGAGAAGGCTTGCTAATGGATGGGCTGGATATGAGTCTGGAGAGATCTAGAGCTGACAAAGGAGTCTCTAAGAGTTGTTTCATTTTTAACTTCATGTGCTATTTGAGGCAGGAGTAGAGCCAACAGTATCAAACAGTTCTATTTCTGATTCCGTCTTGAGTTACCTGCAGAACTTCTGTAACTTGGAGATATTTATGTACACATTAGCAGCATCCTTAGATGTATGCTAAGACTGAAATAGTGACATAAAACCTAAAGAACACGAGATAGAATAGTTTCATTCTTCATCCTGGAAACCAAAGAACAAAGAATCAACCTAGTCAAGGTCTTAAGCCTGAAAGAAGATGCTTTCCATTCAAGAAGCTGTTTCTTCTCCAGCAGTGAGAAATTGAAACTGTTATTTGTATTTTCTTGTCACATGAAACAGCCTGACAAGGAAAGAGGAGGGAAAATTTTGCGTGAAATATCCCATTTATTAATGATAAGCCATTATGATACATTTCTTTAGTCTGTAATTTCCTGTGCCCCCTGCCAAGCATTTACCTAGGCTGACTGCAGATTGACAAATGGTTGCCTATTAGTCAGCTGGGACCTTCCTGGCCACGCTCTTAAACTGCCTCCCAGGCTTGGATCTGACATCTAGAACAGAGCAATTGCCTGTGGCCACCTCAGTGCAGGACCATTTGGTCAAAGCAGCTAAGTCCAATCTTAGAATGGAATGTGAAATCCAGCAGGAAATCACTTAGGCTTGTGCTCCTGAAACTGTTTTGTGAAGACCATTAAGAACTGCTAACTTGTAACATGGGCTGGGGTGCAGCTCTGAAGAGGAGCCCCTGCTTAGCGCATGTGAGGCTCTGGGTTTGGTCCCCAGCACGGAAAAGAGGAAAATTCTGTAATAACAGAGTTCAACCCACTATGAACAACCCCTTCTCTCATTTTACATACACAAGCACACACACACATAGATACAAATATATTCAGATTATAAAAATAACACACACATGCTATTATAAAACATTTTAGAAAAACTCTAATTTCATTCCCCAGATAGCTATTAATTTTTTTATGCATTCCCCCAGATTGTCTTCTTCATGTTTATTTTAAGAACATTACATATACAAAGATAACTTAAAGAAATTCAAGCCAAGAATATATACACACTGGATATTAATAGTTCGACTCTGATTAAGAAGAGGAAATAATACAAGAGACTATATCTAAATATCTCTAAAGAATATGTCTAAATAATTCATTGACTTTTAAAGTATTAAGCTAGAGCTGTTTCCGCTGATGCTTATTAAGAGAATGTGATAGAAAATTCATGTAAATGAGTAAAATAAAATTACATAACTACCTGATTTTACATAAGGAGTTTTAGCAATAATACTTCAAAGAAGAGCTGTTACATTTATTTATGATTAAAGAAATATTTTACTCTACCATGCTTGATGGTGGATGCCTCCAATCCCAGCACTCTGAAGGACAGAGAGTTCGAGGGCAGCCTGAACTACATAGTGAGACACTGTCTCGAACAAAACAAAACAAAAATTTTCTGATGGAAATGTTTTCTAAATAGTATGATGAAGTACTTTCCCTAATGTACCTAGTAAGTTGAATTGCTTAAGTATTTGAATTAAGGAAAAAATAGTAACAACCTATAGTTAATTAACATCACATTATCTTATTTGTTTAAGCCCAATCTTATTCAAGAAAGATTAAGACATGTAGCTCAGTGGTAGAGCCCTAGCCTAGCATGCATGAAACACCAGTTTCAATCCCCAGTACAGAAAAAAAAAAAAAAAAATTTACATGCCTATGATCTGAGCTACACTTCTCCCTGGTGGAATCCCGTTTTCACATTCAGATCTTTCCTTTCCTTGGTTTGTTCCCCTCTTCTGGTGGCACACATGCTCCAGAAGTTTCCTGGGGGTGAGGGGGCCAGACTAGAAGTAGAGGAGGGAGGATCACTGAAGCCCAGGAGTTCAAGACCAGCCTGAGCAACACAGCAAGATCACGTCCTACAAAAACAAAACAAAGTTGCAAAGAAAGCTTTTGAGATTTTTGCCCCCCCAAAACCATTTTTGCTGCTATTCTCATATTTGATAGTTTGACTGGTACGGAATTGGATGGAAAGATTTTTCTTTCAGAATTTCGAAGGCATTGCTCTGTTATTTCTCAGCTACTTAAAGAATCCTGTGTCATTCTATTTCCTGGTGACCTTTCTCTTTCTCTCTGCAATTTCTTATATCCCTCTTATTCATAATGGAAATTTGATAGCCCTGTGCCTTGGTATGTCATTTTCATTTCTCATTCCTAATGGGCTCTTCACCAAGGAGTCATATCCTTCCTTCTAGGAAATCTTCCCATAGCAGATATGTGATGGTTAATTTCATGTGTCAACATCACTGGACCACTGGGTGTCCAGATATTCAGTTAAACATTATTGTGTGTATGCCTGTGAGGACATTTCTGGATGAGGTTAACAACTGAATTGGCAGAATAAGTAAAGCAGATTCTCTCCCCAATACCAGTGTCCCTGGACCAATCCACTGCAGAATAAAAATGGCTAAGAATTTGCTCTTTTTCCCGCCTTTGAACTAGAACTCTGTCACTTATACGATCATCTCTCCTGCTTTTCAGGCCTCTGGACTCAGACTGGCATCATAACATACACTCTCCTGGGTCTCCAACTTACCAAGTGCAGTTTATCTCTGCCTCTATAATCACATGAGCCAATATATGTATGTATGTATGTGTATACATATATATATATATATATATATATATATATATATATATATATATATATTCCTGCTGGTTCTATTTTTCTGGAGAACTCAAACTAATACAGTATTCTGACAATTTCTGTCTTTGTTTTTGTCTTCTGTCCAAAATACCCATTAATTGAATGTTGGACTGTCCTAATTTTATCTTTCCCCTTTTTTTGCTATTTTGTTCTACTTTTGAGTGATTCAACTTTGTCTTTCAACCCCATATTGAGTTTTTTCTTTAAATTTTTTAATTTCAAAGCCTGTTCTTATTCTTTGGTTATTCCATTGTCTTGGCATCCTGCGTTCATTTCACAGATGCAATATCATTTGAGAGGATATTAAGTTTGTTGTGAGGTTATTTTTCTTCTGCTCCTACCATTATCTTTTATTCTTCTGGGTTCTATTTTTTGTTTGTTTTCTTCCAATTTTTTTTCATGTGAGAGGTTTTCCTCAAAAACCTTCCATTCATATTTAAAAGCGGGTGCTAAAGGGCAGATTAGAAGCTCTGGATACTTATATGGGGCTTGATGACCACTGGATACCACTATAAGGTGATAAGATGAAACTTGGACATTCTGTTGATGACCCTAAAAGTGAATAGGGCTTTTTTTTCTTGGAACTTATCCAAAGAATTATCTAGGCTCCAGGCTGAGGGTACAAGCCAGGGAAGCCAGGCTTCTTATCATAAGTCATACAGCCTGTCACTCAATTCCACTGTTTTCCGTTGAGAGCTTCATCACCATCTTCAGTTGTTCCTATTGACCCTGAGTTCAGAGCCTCTAACAATTTTTCCAAGGATCAAACCTCCCATTTCCTCCTGTGGTGGGGCAGGAGTGAAATCAGGGGTTGAGGTGAACTGCATGGGATCTTTCTGCTGCTTACATAAGCTCTCAAAGGATTTTCCTAATTTTATCCCATACCTTGTTCTTCCTTTGAAGGTACATGGTGGTCTAACTTCTGAGGCTCTTGGGTGTTCTGGGCTCTGAATATTTGTTTCTTATGGTCAGCTGCCTCTGCAGAAAAATGAGCTTCAGTTTTTGTGATTCTACTAACTCAGTTTCCACTCTTTACCTTCTGAAATTTTTGATGTCTCTAAGCCAGTCTCTCTCTTCTATTTTCCCTGCATTCATACTTTCTTTTTAGAAGAAAGCATAGGTGTTATGTCTGACCTAAAATGTCTCCCAAAAGTCTCAGGTGTTCAGAGGTGGGGCTTTTGGAAGGTGGTTGAATCACAGATGTGCCATGTTCATTAGTACGTTGATACGCTGGTAAGTTCAAAGCTAAATGTGCTGTTAGGAAGTGGGGCCTGGTAGGAAAATGCAGGGAACTGTGGCTGTGACATGGAAAGGTGTACTTTTTCCCCCACCTCCTCCTTTCTCCCTCTGCTTCCTGGAAGTTCATAGCAGTCCTCTTCCAGCTTCTTCCATTATGCCCATTCTGCTTTGGAGCCAGCTAACCATGTAAGGGCTGAAACCTCTTAAAATATGAGCTATCTTTGTTACTCTCTTATCACAATAGCAAACATCCATAAGTTAAAGAGGAAAAGTTTATTGTGGCTTACAGTTTGCTGAGGCTTCAGGAAATAGTCAGCTGGCTCCAAGGCAAGGGCAGTATGGCAGAAGGGTATAGCAGAGAAGAAACAGTCCATGGCAGGGTAGGCAGAAGGCAGCAGTAGTGAGACTCATTTTTCCTTAATATTTCATCCAGGCTACAAGACTATTGGTTGGTGCCACCTACACACAGGCTGAGTCATCTCATTATTCATATCTAGAACTATGCTAAACTAATGTGGGCTAACCCAGTTATAACACACCCTTAATCCATATTCACACACACTAGATCCAGCCACCTCCAACATGCCCCACCTGTGATCACCTGAGGCTGTAGGGACATTTAGATTCATACGATAACAATTGCTTTTGCTATTCTAGGTCTCTTCTGGTTCCACACATTTAGGATTATTTTCTCTAGTTTTGTGACAATGATACTGGTATTTTTATTAGGATTGCATTAAATCTGTTTATAAGTTTTGAAAATGTGTCCTTTTTGATTATATTCATTCTGCCTACCCAAGAGAAGGGGATACATTTCCATTTTCTGAAGTCATCTTCAATCTTCTTTTTCAGAATAGTGTAGGTTTCATTGCAGAGGTCTTTTACTTCTTTGGTTAATTCTAAAGTGTTTAATTATTCTTGATATTCTTGTGAATGATATTTTTACCTAATTTCTTTCTCAGTCAGTTTATTATTGATGTATAGGAATGCTATTAATTTCTGTGTGTTGACTTTGTATCTGGCTAAGCTCATAAATTTGGTTATTAATTCTGGAGTCTTTTGGTGGATTTTTTTGAGTCTTCCATGTAGAGGATTGTGTCATCTGCAAATAATGATAATTAGACTATTTTCATTCAAATAAATATCCCCTTTATTTCTTGCTCTTGCCTGATTGTTCTGGCTAATGTTTCAAGAAATATACGGACAGGGTCAGGGATTTAGCTCAGTGGCTCGAACATTTGCCTGGTAAATACGAGGTTGTGAGTTTAATCCCCAGTACCAAAAAAAAAAAAGAAAAAGAAAAAAGAAAGAAAAAAGGTATATATGGACATCCTGGATGGCAGGCCAGCTGAAAGACAGTGAGTTCATGATTTAAGCCTCCTCCATTGCATCCCAGAGGGCAGGCCAGCTGGAAGAAAGTGAATTTGCATTCTGCCCCTCCATTACATCCCAGATGGCAGGGTGGGCTGGAAGACAGTGAGATCATGCTCTGGGCCTCCTCCATTACTACCCTGGACAGCAGGGCTGACTGGAAGAGTGTAAGACCAACAGGAACCCCAAGACCCAGGACAACAGCCCAGCACACAGACGCACACGCATCTTTGGAGGGCAAAGTAATCAGTGAGGCCAGTAACATGGAGTCATCTGAAGCACCAGTGAGGAGACAGCTGTTGGACTCTGGAGAATTCTACCAACAGAAGACTAGTCCCAGCCCCCACATCCAAAGGTCAAGATTGGCTCTATACCCAGCACATCTCTGGGATGCAACACGGATGTTATCACAGAACTGTAAACACCAGAAGAAGGTAGGTTCTTGGGATAGCTATGAAGAACTAACTACATCCAGAGGACATCACTGAGGAATGGACATCTCCTCTCCTCCTTGAGAGAAGCCTCAGTGCTAGTGGCAGAGCTATATATCATGTGGGGTTGGCAGGCATCAACATAGAAGACAAAGTAAAAGAAAAAAGAGGGGCAGGGATTTAGCTCAGCAGCATAAGTGCCTGCCTGGCAAGTGTGAGGTCATGAGTTTGATCCCCAGTACCAAGGAAGGAAGGAAGGGAAAGAAAGAAAGAGAGAGAGAGAGAGAGAGAGAGAGAGAGAGAGAGAGAGAAAGAGAAAGAAAGAAAGAAAGAGAAAGAAAGAGAGAGAGAAAGAAAGAAAGAAAGAAAGAAAGAAAGAAAGAGGAGAATGGTAAGACACAGAGGCAGGATGCAGACCCAGATCCTCAGCCTACCCAGAACAGGCCTAGAACTCAACAAAATGGATGAAGTTGGCAGTCAAACACTGGAACTTTCTGAAATGAAACAACAGAAATGAAAAAACAAGTGGAAAAGGCTATAGAGAAAATGATCTCTCAGGTACAACAAGAAATGATGCTTAGAATAAAAAATAATAGAGAAGACACAAATAAAAGAATAGATGAGCTTAGAAAAAGATGAAAACAAAAAATACCCAACTGTCTTCGTTACTTTTCACTCGCTGCTGATACAAAACACCTGACACCCAAAATGAAGGAAGAAAAGGTTTATTTATCTTACAGTTTTTGGTGGTTTCAGCCCATAATCAGCTAGCTCTAAGGCAGAGTGGCATGGCACTGGGGCAACACTTCAAGGCAGCAGTCCAGCAAAAGCAGCCAGAGTAAAAGGGGCAAGGGCAAGCCTCTTCTCCTCCCTTATATTGTACACAGGACCCCCCTCCCCCCAGGGTGGGTGTAGCATTCACAAATCTCCTTGCCTTCCTTTGCACAGGATGAGGATATTTACAAAGTAAGAACCCTGGCTCCCTGCTGAGTCTCTCAGTTAAACTTCTGACCTTCTCAAATTGACACAATGAACAAGTAACTGCTTGTGCACTACACCCCAGGATGTAGAGCTGCTGAATTACTTAATTAAGCTTCTAGACTTCTCAAATTGACACAATGTATAAACCATAACACCAACATAGGAGAGAAACAGAATCCAGGAAACAGATCCAAACAGAGATCAGGGAGATTAAAACCTCCATTGAAAGTATATTAAACAGACTGAACTAAGGAACTTCAGATCTTGAAGACAGAATTGCAGCTAGTGATCATGAAAAGAAAGGTATCTCAAAAATAGCAAGAGACCATGAGAAATCAGTTCAACAGCTATAAGATGAAGTTAAAAAAAACACACTCACAAGATTGATTGGGGTCAATGAGGAAGCTGGAGACAGCACAAATGCCATAACAATCATAAATATATATGCATCTAATACAGGACTACCCAACTATATAAGACAGTTATTGGTAGACATGGAAAATCAAAGGAGCAATAGCACAGTTGTAACACAGACCTCAATACCCCATTGTCACAGACAGACAGATCAACTAGACAGAAAATCAACAAAGAAATATCAGAGCTGAACCAAACCTGTGAACAAATGGAGTTAATAGGAAGAAACCACACCCCAAGGCTACATGCCCGTGACCCAGATACATCTGGCGAGCCCAGTTTGGCCTAGAGAAGAAGCCATGCCCCGAGGCCCCATCACCATCAGGGGAACGTTGGTGAACCACTGGCCCCATGCTGCTCCACCACTCCAGGAACCTTGGATCAGAGGAACCCAGGTGCCTAGTCCAATCCACTACACTGAGGGACTGGAAGCCAATGCAGGAAACACTTAGGATGCAGCAATGGGCTGATTCTGAGGAACACAGGAAAATGTCAAGACGAAAGAACAAAATACAATCTCAGACCTCCAGCCCACACAGAACAAGATCAGGAGTCACAGACAGTACAAATCAGAAGTTACACACCTGAAATTTCTGAAAAGATAGCCACTGAAGTAAAGAAGCAACTTAGTTCTTGTATTGTTCAGCTAATTTTACATGACTTTGTTTGATGGTCTGGACAGCTATTCTGAAGATAACAAGCAACAAGCTATTGTTAATTTCCTATTATCTTATTTTGAAGTCCCGTATCATTTTCATTGTTTTATTTTGTTTGGTTTTATTCTGTTTTGTTTTGGTATAGGCAGGTATTTTGAAGATAATAAGAGACATTATGGTAGCTATCATTAATTTCCTATTATCTGGTTTGGTATTGCTTTCATGGTTTTGTTTTGATTGACTTTATTCTGTTTTATTTTGTTTGGTTTTATTCTCTTTAAAATAAAGTTTAAAGAAAAAAATAAATACATGAAACAGAAGTAGTGATAGCGGTTACCCTTGCCTTGTTCCTGATTTTAAGTAGAAAGTCTTTAGCTTCTCCCCATTTAATATGATGTTGATCACTGGTTGTCATAAAAGTCTTTTAACAGATTGAGACAATGTCTTTCTATAATTATTTTATTCTGGGTCTTTCTTTTTTATTTTTTATTTTAATGTAATACAAGTGTGCATTTAAAAAGAAATCATTCTTCCTACTTGTATGAAAAACTAAAACAAAATTTCATAACAAAATAATAAAAGAATAACAATACTCTTATAAGAAGGTTATATAGGAAGTAAAGTGAAGTTCAAATAACTCCTCCAATCTCTATTCTGTTGTTTCAAAAATACTTTGAGATGAAAGGTAATTTGTTTCATTTATACCACTAATTTCTTTTATTCATTGAAAAGAATGTTTTGTCCTTTTATTTGTTTATTTCTTCTTTCTAAGAGAGAATCTTTGTTTATGACTTGTAGTCTGAGTTCTGGGGTTTTATCATTAATGGATGTTCTGTTTTATCAAAAGTTTTTTCTTTATCTATTGGGATATCATATGATTTTTGCCCTTGATTGTATTTATGTGATTCATCTACATTTATTGACTTGTGTATGTTGGATCACCCTTGCATCCCTGGGAGGAACATGGTGTATGATGTTTTTGATGATTCGTTTGAGGTATCTGCAGTAGTTCTTCCTCTCTCTCTCTCTCTCTCTCTCTCTCTCTCTCTCTCTCTCTTTCTCTCTCTGTCCTGGTTTTGGAATCAGGGTAATGCTAGCTTCCAAGAATGGCTATGGGAGTACCCCTTCCCTTTCAATTTCACTAAAGAGTTTGAGGAGTGTTGACATTAGAGCATCCCTAAAGTGCTTGTTGAATTTGGCAGTGAATCCATCAGGACCTGAATTTTCTTAATTGGTAGGGTTTTTCCTTCCTTCCTTTTCCCCTTCTCCTTCCCCTCTTTCTTCCCCTTCCCCTTCCTCTTCTCCTCTTTCTCCTCCTCCTTCCTCCTCCTCCTCTTATTCTTATTCTTATTCTTGTTTTCTTATTCTTATTCTTGTTCTCATTCTTCAGTTTCATTGCCTAATATTGGATTGTTCAGTGTTTTTATATCTTCTTATTTCAGTTTTGTTAGTTCATGGGTATCCAGAAACCTATCCACATCTTCTGAATTCTCCAGTTTATTAGAGTACAGGTTTTCAAAGTAGTTACTAATTTTGGAAGTATCCATTTTGATTTCACATTTTTTTGTCTCTAATTGCATTGATTTGAGTCTTCTCTTTCCTTTTTTTGTTATGACTGACTACGGGTTTGTCTAGTTTGTTTATTCTTTCAAAGAACCAGCTCATCAATTCAATAATTCTTTGTATTATCTTTTTAGTCTCAATTTCATTAGTTTCTGCTCTAATCTTTATAATTTCCTTTCTTATATTACCTTTGGTTTGAATTTCTTTAGAACCTTAAGGTGCATCATTAGCTTATTTATTTGAACTCACTCTGTTTTTCTAATGTGGCCATTTATAGCTATAAACTTCCTTCTTAGGACTGTTTCCATTTTGGTCCATAGGTTCTGGTATATTGTACTGATCTGATAGTTTGATCCTAGGAATCGTCTAATTTCTTCTTTGATTTCTTCTGTAACCCTCTGATTATTCTATAGGGGATTGTTCAGTTTGCATGTGTTTGAGTAAGTTCTGTGTTTTCTTTCACTATTGATTGCTAGTTTAATTGTAGTATAATCTGATAATATGCATGGAATAAATTGAATTTTTTACATTTACTTAAGCACACTTTATTGTCTAATATGTGGTGCATGCTGGAGAAAGTTCCATGGGCTGTTAAGAAAAATATGTATTCTCTGGTTGGGTGGGAAATTCTGTGAATAGCTACTAGGTCCATTTGTTCAAAGGTTTGGTTCAGCTCTGATATTTCTTATTGATTTTTTTATCTAACTAATCTTTTTGTGACAGTGAGTATTGAGGTCCTCCACTATAATTGTTGTCTTAGTTACTTTTCGCTCGTTGCGGAGACAAAATACCTGACGCCCAAAGTTAGGGAAGGAAAGGTTTATTCTTACAGTTTCTCAGGAGTTTCAGTCCATTAGTTGGCTCCAAAATAGCATGGCATGGCGGGCCTGCTGTTCATGGCGGCTGCAAGCTGCAAGCCGAAAGCTGCGCTGGTGAGAGAGAGAGAAAAGTAGAAGCAAAAGACCCACCTTTCCTTAAGCTGTATGTCAGCTCCACCCCTGGGCAGGCACAGCGCTCACATTGTCAATCCCGGTGCTAGACAACAAACTGATCACAAGCCTCAGACTCAGCCCCATCAAAAGTATGTGAGGACTTGGGGGTACATAGCATACCCCATACAATTGTGTTGGTTTTTATCTGATCTTTTACATTCAGTAATGTTTGTTTATGAAGTTAGACATGCAAAAGTTTAGTCATGTATATTTATAATTCTCTCTTCCTGTTGAATTTTTCCCTTAAGGAATATGCACTGACCTTTGCCTCTTCTGATCAGTTCTGACATGAAGTCCACTTTATCTGAAATTAGGATAGCTGCTTTTTTATACTTGCTTCCTTCCAGGTTCCTATGGAATATTGTTTTCCATTCTTTGATTTTTAATCTATAAATTTACTTTTGGGTTACATGTGTTTCTTGTATCCAGCATAATGATAGGTTTTCTTTCTTGGTTCAATCTGCCAATCTGTGTCTTTTGACTGAGGAATTTAGACCAATGACATTCAGAGTTATTACTGAAAAGTACCGACTCATTTCTGTCATTGTATTTTCCTATGACTGACTTCTCCCAGCTCCTTTTGCTTAGCTGCTCATCTTGCGTGGTATATTCGTTTTATTAGACTTTTTGGCACTGTTTGCTTCATCATCTTTTTCTAGGATATCCTTCACAAGTTTTTGGAGCCCTGGCTTGATAACCACAAATTTCTTAAGGTGCTCTTTGTCATGGAAACACCTTATTTTTCAATCAATTTTGAAAGATGGTTTTGCTGGATATATAAGTTTAGGCTGCAAGTTTTCTTTAAGGGCTTGAAACAGTTTACACCAAGCTCTCTTGGCCTGTAAAGTCTGTGCTGAGTAGTCTGCTGTAATTCCAATGGATTTACCTTTATAAGTGATTCATTGCTCTTCTTAAACACTTTTCTTTTACTTATTTATTTTGCTTTTGGTACTGAGAATCAAACTCAGGACCTTGTGCTTGCCAGGCAGGTGCTTGTGCCACTGAACTATATCTTCAGCCCAGAATTGGGAGTTTTTACAGGCATTTCTCACCTTGTCTTCTCATATTTCTACTGTTGTTTGTTTTTCTTTGTGCTGAGGTTTGTTGTTAGCATAGAGATCTCTTTAGTTGGTGTCTGCTTTTTCAGTGATGCACTCTGGACATGGTTAACTGTAGTCCTTTTCCTATGTCTCAATCTGAGCAACTCCATTAATTTAGGAGGAGAGGATGCTGTGTAATTGACCTCACACTCAGGTCTTCAGGAATGGACCACAGTATTGTTAATGACTCAAAGGCAATCTTGACATTGGCATACATAGAAAATCTATTAATAGCAACAACTATGCCCACCCTGGGAATAACAAGTAAATCAGCAAAAATAATATCATCCAAGGACCAGGGGTTAAGCTCAGTGACCCAAGTGCTTGCCTAGTAAGCACAAGGCCATGAGTTCGATCCCTGGTACCCAAAACTAAAATAAAATACTATCATCCAAGATGAACTGGATATTGACATTCCATAGGAACCAATAATATACTACCCTTAATCATAGAAAAGAGATCCATAATTATAATATATACAATAAGACAAAGTAAATATTGACATGCAGTAAATATCTACTAAATGCAACAACTCTACCTCCACCAACAATGAAAAGAATTCAACAGCAATACCATAGAGTTAACAAACTAAAGATTAGTAAAACTTAATTGGTATATTAGTAAAGATATAGGGCATGGGGAATGAAAGAAAAATTTGAAAATTTAAACAATGGAAGATGAGAAGCAGAGAAAAATGAGGGAAAGAATCTTACTGAGCAGTAGAAGGATATTAATAGACTTTGTTAAAGGGAATAGAAAAGAACAAACAAGACAAGAAAAAAGAAAGAAAAGGAGAATAAAACAAGAAAAAATTAAAACAAAAAAGAAAACAACAAGAGAAAGAAGGAAGAAAAAGAAAAAGAAATGAAAAGAAAATTCCCCAACCCAAAAAATCAGTGAAAAAGAAAAGAAGAAATGAAAGGGAAATTCCCCAACCCCAAAAAAAATCAGTGAAGAAGAAAAATGGAGAGGAAAAAAAAGAGCCCCCCCAAAAGGAAAAAATTTTTCTCTGTATTTTTGAAAAAGTGGTTTCTTTCCAAGATCCACAGTTTTGGAATCCACCAACTCACAGTATTTTCCACTTAGCTTTATGGCCTATGAGTTTATGAGGAGCCTGCCTGTTCCAGAGGCCCCTCTATTCATTTATCCTGGACTATGGCAACTGTCCAAACTAAGATGTGTCCTTCTTCATGTTGGTAGATGGGGAAAGCAAGCAGAACTCTGATCTGTGTCGAATGTAGAAAACAGATCAAGGGTTCAAGCAGCCCAACTGTACTTACTACCAGCATGTTCAGACCCAGCTGTTCCTGAGCACGACACAAGCCAGGCCTGGCTTTTCAACATGGAAGGTGGGACTTGCGTCCTTCCTGGCCTGAGAGTAAACTTCTCAGGGTGTCTATGTCTAGTCCACCCTGTCTGCAACTGTCTCCTCTGGCTGTCTCTCACCCAGTCACCATAGGAGAGTTACGCTGGGAACCCTGAAGTGAAGGGTTTTTTTTGTTGTTCTGA
Source organism: Dasyprocta punctata (assembly GCA_004363535.1). Classification (NCBI taxonomy): domain Eukaryota; kingdom Metazoa; phylum Chordata; class Mammalia; order Rodentia; family Dasyproctidae; genus Dasyprocta; species Dasyprocta punctata. Next base: position 6,471 of record RJWM01012074.1, on the reverse strand, counting down.
GGCTCTATTTTAAATAATTAACACCTTCCCAAAATGATGCCTGGCTAAACACTCCCTGACAATATGATGGATGCCTACTATGTGAAAGCAGTCACTCAGAACAAACCCTACACTGCTTGTATAGCTCACAACAGAGGTGGGCTCCTCCTAGGACCAGTGCTGCCAGCCTGGTCTGCCATTTTCCCTGGAGTGCCAAGCCCTGGGGTCTTACCTTGTATCTATAAAGACGGGTTTTCCTTCCTGGGAAGGAGACTTTCAGACTGCTTCATTTTTTTTCTCTTCTTCAAATTCTCTGTGGCTTCTAATTTTCCTGTCAGTCCCTTCCTTGTTCACAGAGATCTGCCTCTTTTTATTTTCTTCACCAAGTTGTTATTTTCCCAGGTATCTGAATTCTGGATCTCAGAGAAGCCATTCTGCTATTTTAGTCCCTCTAACTTTTCTTTTAAATCTTTAAAAATCTATAAATGTATGTGAGTATGCATAAAAATATGTATCTTTTTGAAAGGTCAGTAAATTAAGTGATTTGAATGTTGTGACTATCAAATAATTATGTATATATACAAGGAAAATAATAAAACTCTGACAGTATTAAATGCATAGGACTCTTCATTGTATAATTGTGTCTAACAGGAGTCACCTTTAGTTGAAGATGTACCATAAATTGAGCTACAGCATCCTTGAAATTATGAAACTCAGAGCCATAGAGCTATGTGAGTCAATAACTCTATAGCTCAGTTGACTGTTTATAATTTTACAAAACATGGTGTACTCTTCACTACTCAGAACCCATTCTATGTTGATCGGAGACCTAGCAGGAAATAAACGGCACTTTCAAATGAGGTATTGTGGAGATTTTGGTAGGGCGGGTACTGGGGGATTGAATTTAGGTTCTTTGCACCGAACTCCATCCACAGCCCTGTTCTGTTTTTTATTTTGGCAAGGAATCTTGCTAAGTTACTAAGTTGCCCCTCCTGAGCTCAAATTTGCCATCCTCCTGCTTCAGCCCCCTACAGTGCTGGAATTTAGGTGTGCATCACCACACTCGGCTTCCAGGAAACTTTAATGATAGAACCATCTTCAGTGATGTAACACAGTTAAAGGAAACTGGAAAAGAATAGTGAAGCACCCTGGGAGCCACAGGGATCCATTACCATCCCAAAGCTAGAGCAACAAGTAAAAGCAGTTACCGGGTACAGGAATAACTATCTGTGAGAGAGGCCCTGACAGGAGATGGGGTCTTTTTAGAGAGACACAGACCACCTTCAGTCACCAGAAAAGAAAGGACTTAGAGAATATGTCTGACCTCACTCTTCATCTTGTATTTGTATTTGCTAAATCTGGTAACCTTGGGGGAAAGGTAGACATTCAATCTGGAGGGGCAAGTCGAGACTGCGGATTCCTCCTAAGCGAAGGAAGTACATCCGTATTCCACTGTGTTCACCAGTAGGCTTGTGCGTGGACTCGGGGCAAAGCCTCTCTCCCAAATCCATAGGCAGTAATGAACTGGTTGAGTCTGCTCTGAAAATCATCCACATGTTGGCTTATAATTCCAATTATATAGAAATTCCAATTATAGAGAAAAATATTCCTCACAGCCCTCAATTAGTATTTATTTTCTTCATAATTCCAGATGGGGTTCTACAGATAAATATCCCATTAGGAGCCAAACAGAAAGGCTACATCCAGGCCTTACAAGAAAAATCTCGTCATGACCAGAGGCTAACTTGAGCAAAGACTGGGAACCATCCTCATATTTATAATAAATGTTAAATGAAGACAAAGCAAGTACAAAGAAGGATGTGGATGAGGTTGATAAGGAGACAGAGTACTCCACAATCGATATGTAATTCTAAGGCATTACGATTGCATAATTCTAAAGTAGCAATCTGCTTTAAGAATAAAATTTATTTTCATTTGTAAGTAAATAGAGAAAAACTGCAGACAAAATGTCTACAGTTTTCCTTACCTTAAAGTAATAAGTCTAACTGGTTGGGAAAAGAAGATTCCAGAGGAAGTACTGAGATTTTATAGGTTTTCAAAAATACTTTCCACTAAAAAAAATTGTTTTAATTAAAAAATATATTTGATTTACCTCATTTCTACAGTTCATTTATTTATCATGAGATGATATGTTTTGGAGGTTTAGCATGTCTTACTATTTATTAAGATATACATATTTTGGAAAAAGCACTGAGGAGGAAAAATTATTAAACTGCTATTTGGCTCAAGAGCTGTAAGAGAGTTTGAATTTATTTTAAGTGACAGATTATTCCTTTCCTAATGCTAGAGGAAGTCCAGGCTTCTAGTTTCCAAATAGTGAGCCACATAGCACATCTAACACCTGGGATAGATTACTATCAACACGTCCCTCTGCAGGTGACGAAATCATTTCCAGTAATAATCATAAACCGAAATGGAAAGTAATAGGCAAAACACAGAGTGAAATGCTCTTTTTATTGAATTTTCTGTATAATTATTTGATATTCTTAAGAAGTCAAAAGGGAGCAACAGGGCTGGGGATATAGCTCAGCAGCACAACGCCTGCCTGGCAAACACAAGGTCGTGAATTCAAGTCCCTAAACCAATAACTAAATAAATAGGAGCAACAGGGAACAGAACAATAGTTTTCAGTGGATGGGGGCCAGACATGGTGGTGTATGACTGTAATCCTGGCACTTAAGAAGTCTGAAGCAGGAGAATTGCTGTGAGTTCAAAGCCAGTCTGAGCTACATAGTGAGTTCAAAGCCAGCCTGAACTGTATGCAGTCTCAAATTGTATGCTGTCTCAAAAAAAAAAAAAAAAAATTCAAATGGTGGGGGCAGGGCAGGGCAATAATACAAAGCAAGAACTCAGGAGAGTTTATGATTGAGCAGTGCAGTATAACCCATTTGTGATTGTGATTACATGAATTTATACGAGTTAAAATTTATAGAATTTCATACAAGTATATTGTCAGTTGCATCAGTGCTCATTAGAGAAACAGATATAATGCAAGATAAACAAATACATAAGAATTTGCAAGATTACTGTGGTAGCCCAGCGTGTGGAAGAGCACAAAAGGTCTGTCAGTGTGCTACAGATCCAAAGGATCCTGTTAAAGCCTGGAGCTCACTGGAGTGCACTGAGTGAGTCCATATCAGGAGGCCAAAGGGTCAGTGATGGAAGGCTGAAGGATCTGTGCTGGAGGCTGCATAGTCTGTGCTGGATGCCTAGAGATGACGTCCAAGGGGAAGGTGAAGACTGGAGCTCCTCCAAAGAAATGGAAGTGAGTCTTCCTTCTTCATTTCCTTTTTATACCATGCAGGCGCCAAACGTACCCAGCACGGGTCTTCTGTCTTCAGTAAATCCCCTCAGCCACACCCAGAACTATGCTGATCCAATTCCATTGGGAATTTTTTACTCAAGTTGACACATCAGTTGACTATCACATCAATATTACCCTATTTCAATTTTTATCTTAATTTTTTAAAGTAGTAAAACATTTGGAATCAGACTTTTACTTCCATATTGAGATATTGAACAAGTTAATCTCAGTTTTCATATCTATAAAATAATAACAATACTATCCACCTACTGACAATGTATGTAAAGTTTTAACGCATTGCCTAGTGCTAAGAAAGCACTGAGTGAATAATATCACCTACTTATACTTATTTCTCTGTTTACTTAAGGGATTCACTCTATAGGGAAATTTAGAATGAAAGAGATTTCTACTGGGTATCTCCAGTGTAAAACTGCATGGTCTAGAACACACCTTTGCTTTATCTGAGTCTTACCTTTCACTGACTTTGAGCTATTTTATATCTATCTGTACAGCATTTTAGAAATTATAAATCTGTAATTTGCTATAATTGCTAGCAACTAAAAATGATTTTTAGAATCTATTATCATGCTAATAAATCCTGTAGCGGAACTGTAGTATGGTGGTTTCAGGTGACATACCCACAACCCCAAATTCCCAACCCCAGTGAAAAAATCCACTTTTGTGTCTGTTGGTAAATTTGTTTATTCCATGTCAAATTGTTGTTCTTTTCATGTCTCCTTTGAACCAATTGTAATGGATTTCTAGATACTTCATTGTATAATGAATTAAGTAAATCTCTGACACATGTTCATTTTATATTTGAACAAGAACACAATTGTTACAGTTTTTTTGAAAACTATAACAGTTTTATAGCCAGAAAATGCTTGGAGACAATGCGAAATTTTAATAAAAGCAATCTATAACGGGATCTTGGATACTTAGTTATTTTGACCATTTTGGATTATCTGGAATTTTAATGTCTAATTTTAAAAAGTTCTAATAACGAACTACAGTTTTTCGTCCCTCTTAGTTTAAAGCTTTGTCTACAGTGGATCCTCAATATGTATTTGCCAAATAAATAAAACGACTTGATCTGTGGTTGCTCAACAGATAGAAAGGGAGATTTTAACTTCAATGCTCACAGCTAAGGAAAACATCCACTAATGTCTTCATTACTTATTTATGATCATTATTAATTTTATCGATCAGGAAAGACGACATGGTAACAAACAGTTCTCAAACAGTTTAGTGGCTTACCATGATAAAAATTCATTTTTTTTTTCACTATTTCAGGTCAAAAGCGAGTTCTTCTAATCTTCATCACTCTATGACCCCAAGAGAGGAGATTCCACCTGGATATTTACTTTTCTTATTTTTTGTCCTTTTTTTTTTTTAACGTTTACTTTTCCATCCCTGCCATCCCTGCAGTGAGAAGGGGATTTAAGGAATTACATACCAGCTTTCATAGTTTTCACCTGAAAATGACACATGCCACTTCTGTTCACATTCCACTGGCCAAAGCAAACCACATGATCTCCCTTGTGAAGGAGAAGGGAAGTACAGTCCTGTCATCTGTCAGGAGGAAACAGCGCTAAGGATTCCCACTGCACTACTCTCCAGGATCAAAGGAACACAGAAGGACGAGGACTGCACAACGGACTCCTGAAGAAATTGTTAGTAAGCACTGTAGAACTGTTAGGGTTTGCTATACAGCTTGTCCTCTCACAAAAACTGCCCCCCGCCCCGCCCCAAGTTTACAGAAAGAGCTCCAAAGTCTTTTCAATATTACCATCAGAAAATCACTGAGACAGCCAGGCATGGTGGTGCACGCCTTTAATCCCAGCACTCTGGAGGCTGAGGTAGGTGGAGCTTTGTGAGTTTGAGTCTGGCTTGGGCTACAACGTGAGTGAGGCTGGGCTGAACTACATAGTGCAACCCTGCCTCAAAAAAACTAGGGCTGGGAGTTTGGCTCAGCGGCTTAAGTGCCTGCCTGACAGGCGTGAGGTTGTGAGTTCGATCTCTGGTGCCACAAAAAAAAAAAAGAAAAAAAGAAAATCACTGAGACACCAGGTAGAAGAGAGAGAGAGCTGGTGACACTAAACTAAGAAAGGGACTAATCTGAATATCTAAGGAAAAATTAAATACTAGAACAATCAAAATAAAGTTTCAAGTGAGGGCAAGGTGTGATGGTGCACACATGTAATCCCAGCACTTCAGAGGCTGAGGCGGGAGGATTGTGAGTTCAAGGCCAGCCTGGGCTACATAGTGACTTCAAGGCCAGCTTGAACTATGTAGCGAGACCCTATCTCAAAAAACAAAAGCAAAATCAAACCAAACCGAAACACTTTTCAAGTGGGGAAAGAAAAGAATAAAAAATTAGTTCTAATTAGCTAGGAGATGCTTCAAAAAAGCAGACGGATGGGCTGAATAATCTATCTGATAATCCACCATAGGAGGCGCCCCAGAGCCTGAATTGATTTTTGTGTGATCCTCGGACAGAATAATTATGCCCTGGCACAGGTTTAAAACAGGAAGACTGAAGGCTTTAAATCACTGTTTTATTGAAGGAAAACCAGAGTGTGCACCAGAGGACTCAAAAAACCCAGGAAGTGAAGTGTAGCCAGCTGCTGCCTGGGGGCTGGGGTTGGGGTGAAGGTACCTGGATCCACACCAAGTCTGTTTCACATTTATTTGACTGAGAATTTTACTTTGAAAAGAGTACTTCACAGGACCTTCGGGAGCTGTCACGCTCTGCCCCAGGGCAGAAGATTAACTGCTCTGTGGACCAGCAGGGAGAAGTCTAGTAAATCAGAGGCCGCACTCGTCTGTGTCGTGTGGACTTACAGGTGGCAACGTAACAGGCAGTGCCTCTCTGCAGGCGCCTGGGGGACTTCACAGTTTATGGTTCAGAACGAACCCTGTGAATGGAAAAAAGGATCTGAATCCATTCTCTAAACTGCTGATTGAAAAACAGACTTGAATGGGCCTGCAAAAGGAAAGGTTTCCTTGACTTATCCCTCTTTTGGAGCAATCTCCGGGAAACGGTGGCATCTGGGAGGGGGACATCCTTTTTGTGTTTTACTGAGAGGGCAGTCAAATCAAGAGTCCAAACCCTGAGTACTTGGCTCTGCCCTCAAGTGGTTGTGGGGTGGGGGTGGGGGTGGGGG